>JAYXIM010018578.1:0-87457 GCA_037575425.1 Anastrepha fraterculus
TACTAGCATTACCCAGTGGGCTTCGCACCACCATACATAAAATGTTTTTTTATATCGCAAGAAATTTTTCATATTAAGTTTACTGCAATACTTTGCACTCACACAGGCCCAAAAGTAGCAACGTCTATATTACAAAGGCATATACTTGAAACAGAAGGACGGCTTAAAAACTGGAGAATAAACCAAATGCGTGCAAATGAAACCAAATGCGTGCATATTACTTTTACTCTAAGAAAAGAAACTTGCCCTGCAGTTACAATAAATGGTCAGAATATACCACAGCAAAACGAAGTAAAATATCTTGGAATTCACTTAGATAGAAGACTCACATGGCGGAATCAAGTCGTGTCGAATATCAAGCTTAAAATGAAAAGTCTATATTGGATGCTTAATTCGAAATCAGCATTACCTCTAGAGTACAAAGTGCTACTATATAAAGCCATGCTAAAACCAATATGGACATATGGTATAGAAATGTGGGGAACGGCTACGCCCTCAAATATCGAAAAACTCCAGAGAGTGCAATCTAAAGCCTTGCGGATAATCACGGGAGCGCCATGGTATATAAAGAACGTTAACATTCACAGAGATATTTGCATACCTCGTGTAGCCGATGAAATAGTACGGTTGAGCAAAAAATACCTACAAAAGCTAGAAGACCATCCCAATAAACTAGCGCGAAATCTACTTTTAGATGAAGGTCACACAAGATTGAAAAAAAGAGACATCTTCAAGTCTGCAGTATCTTAATGATCTCATCTCACGCGAGAGTCCGTCCACAACTTCCTCCAACCACATCTATCACATTCGAAACAAAAACAAAAAAACAACATCATTCTCACAATCGATATGAGAGACAACGGAAGCTCTAAGGGAGACTGGAAACTAGGCCTTTCCGGCTCCCAGCTACGAAGAATCGGAGACTGGAAACCCGTCCTTTTCAGCTCCCAACTACTTTTAGATGAAGGTCACACAAGATTGAAAAAAAGAGACATCTTCAAGTCTGCAGTATCCTAAAGATCTCATCTCACGCGAGAGTCCGTCCACAACTTCCTCCAACCACATCTATCACATTCGAAACAAAAACAAAAAAACAACATCATTTTCACAATCGATATGAGAGACAACGGAAGCTCTAAGGGAGACTGGAAACTAGGCCTTTCCGGCTCCCAGCTACGAAGAATCGGAGACTGGAAACCCGTCCTTTTCAGCTCCCAACTACTTTTAGATGAAGGTCACACAAGATTGAAAAAAAGAGACATCTTCAAGTCTGCAGTATCCTAAAGATCTCATCTCACGCGAGAGTCCGTCCACAACTTCCTCCAACCACATCTATCACATTCGAAACAAAAACAAAAAAACAACATCATTTTCACAATCGATATGAGAGACAACGGAAGCTCTAAGGGAGACTGGAAACTAGGCCTTTCCGGCTCCCAGCTACGAAGAATCGGAGACTGGAAACCCGTCCTTTTCAGCTCCCAACTATGAAGAATTGGAGATTCACAACCGATTTAATCATATATGTAAATATATGTTCATTTGAGCAAATAATTCGTTTCTTAGCACTGGCAAGGAAACATATTACTCTAGTATATAAGATTTGTAAACTTATTGTTAGTTTCTTATAAAAGAAAGATTCAATAAATAAAGAAAAATGGAAAAAAAAAAAAATATTAAGTTTTCTTGATAGAACTCGTAAAATGTTTACACAGTTGAATTAGATGATTTTTTTCATTCTACATACATTCTAAAGATGTCACAATAGCCTTTTCTGTACTTTTTTAAATTTGATTGTGGTGGTCTCCTATATACAGGTAAGGTGAAAGAGCCGATAAAAACTTGTAATTAAACTTTGATTCTTTAATTTCCATTTCAATTTTTACGCTAAATAAATTATGCTAAAATAAATAAAGTTAAAAATGTTTTTCCAGTTCCTACTGGAGCATTCAATTTTTTATTATATTTTCGTCCAAAATGACTTACAATTCGATAAAAACTTGATTGCTAAAAAGATTTGATTTGTGAACACAATAACGTACAAAATAAAATGAAATAATTTTTATTTTTATTTCGGAAAAAGAAAAGCAAAGTTTAATTTAATACAATTGTATACACAACATTTTTTGTTCTATTTTGTGGTGCATAAATAAACAAATTTTTTGGCGCTCCAACTCTCGAACATGCAACGTACAGTTGACCGTGGGAAAAGCAACCTTCCTCTAAATTAACTCCACACACCTGAAGCGTTTGCCCTTGGGCTTTGTTTACGGTCATAGCAAAAGATAGCCGAACAGGACATTGAAGACGTTTTAATTCGAATGGCATGTCCGTTGGTATTAATGGGATGCGCGGTATTGGTACAATTTCACCTTTTGCTTTGCCAGTGAGAACTGTTGCTTGAATTAAATTTGGCATCAATTTCTTCACTGAAAGACTCGTCCCATTACAAAGTTTCTGTGCATTAAGATTTCGGAGAAGTATAATCGATGAACCAACTTTCAAATTCAAATTATGCGGTGGCATGCCTTTTGGTTCCAAAGAATTTTAAAATTCGACCGGATAATTGACTGCGTCTTCATTATTCATAGCAGTATCAATGGATTTATACGTTACCGAATCACCTGGCAATTTTTCCTGGATGTGGAAATTGATTTCATTGACATTGATATTTTTTGGTGCTAAATTGCACGTTCTCGTAACCAATCATGATTATTGTAATTTTGAACAATATTTGGGGAAACGCGATCAATGAGTTCTTGTTTTGATTATACAATTATGCAAAAATTATTCGGTAACATTACTAACCCCTTTTTGATCACTTGCAATTTTTCCATCGCCAATCTTCAGCAATTGCTTTGAAAACTCAGGTGCTGATGAATCATTTTGAAGACGCACATGCGTCCCAAAGCATCTGTTCGAAAAATACCTGGATAACCAACAACAGATGTGCCTTGTTTGCGACGTTGAAATTTTTTTGTTGATGCATTCCATAAGAAATAGTGTGGCACACCCTTTTTGGGTGTTTGGCCGAGCTCCTCCTCCTATTTGTGGTGTGCGTCTTGATGTTGTTCCACAAATGGAGGGACCTACAGTTTCAAGACGACTGCGAACGGCAGATATTTTTTTTAAGAGGAGTTTTTCCATGGCAAAAAATACACTCGGAGATTTGCCATTGCCTGCCGAGAGCCGACCGCTATTAGAAAAACTGTTTCTTAATTTTTGATCTTTCACCGAGATCCGAACCAACCCATTTATTATTATTATCGATTAGTCTTAGTCCTAGTCCTATTTCCATCATCAAAATAAAGAAAAAGGTCAGAAAGCTTGCTTGTTTGTCCAAAAAAACTGTTTTTGAAATTTTCTACCATAAAAAATTAAGGCGAATCTCTTAAAGGTGGGTTCGGTAAATCAGCTGATTTTTTTTTATATTTTGTCAGAAATTATCTGACGTAAGTTGGAATAGGAGCAAAAATATTTAATTAGCATTAATTTGAATCGCGCTCTGGAAACTCTGTTCAACTGACAACAAAAATAAGAAATTAGACTAATTTAAAATAAAATAATTTATGAAATTGCTAAATTGTGCAAAAAATTTTATATATATTATTGGCAGAATGCTAGCACTTAAGTTTTATCTTAAAGAAATACGAGTATTTTTGCTCTCTCTCTGTCCTATGAAAACGGTGATTTTTCTTTATTAAGTAAAAAAAATAATGAAAATGTAATATATTTTTTTTAAGTAATAATATTTTAGTTTATTTTTTTATAGTATTATTTATTCTATTTGACTTCGTTTTACTTTTATTTGCATTTTTGTTCCATATTTATTTATTTTATCTTACTTACTTCGTTTTCTTTTATTTTTATTTAATTATATTTTCCACGTAGTTTAATTTTATTTTTTCTATTTTTTTATTTTTATCTTATTTTGTTTTATTTCGTTTCTGCTTTTTTTTTAATTAACTTAATTTTATTTATCTAATTTTTTTTCGTTTTAGTTTTGTTTTCTTCTGTTATTATTTTTTATTTACTTAATTTTATTTATTTGATCTACGTTTTATTTTTAGCTTAATTTATTTTATTTTATTTTACTTCGGTTTTGCATTGTTTTCTTATATTTTATTGTTGCTTATTTATTTATTTTTACACAATTTAATGTAATTTTATCTATTTTTTTTGTCTTTTTTATTTTATTTCTCTTGTGCTTTATTATCTTTCAGTTTATTTTTATTTTTTACGTAATTTTATTTTATCTACTTTTTATTTTTATCTTACTTTATTTTATTTCGCTTTTGCTTTGTTCCCTTTTATTTTATTTTTATTTATTTATTCATTTCTTGTTACTTAATTTGGTTTTATTTTATCTATTTTTTATTTGATGATTTTTTATTTAATTTTTTTTTCTTATATTATTTATTTTATTTCTCTTGTGATTTATTTTCTTTTCCTTTGATTAATTTTTTTACTTAACTTTATTTAATTTAACCTTTTTTATTTGTATCTTATTTTATTTTTTCTTATAGTTTGTTGCTCAATTCTATTATATTTTCTCGTTTTCGCTTTAACCAACTCCTTAAGGGGTAACACCACTCTACACGCGTAAAATAAACACGATTTTTAAAGAATTTTTTTCTATAGAAAGAAAGGGAAAACAATCACTCTGATTCGGGAAGTTATTACTTATATACTAAAATACAAAACTACAAGAGTTTGATCGAAAAATTTTACAAAATGGCGGCATTGGAGACATTTTCGTAATGTGGTTTCTCTTGAAGGAGCTCCGCGGAATGCAGCACCGAGGGTGCAAATTTTAATCTGGAACAAGGAAATTTTTTTTTCTTAATCTAGATAAGAATAGCTAGAGAAACACGTAGGGGATTTAAAAAATATTTATTTTTGGGGAATTAGCAAGCATTTGAAGGAAAAAACTCTATTTTGAACTAAAAAAACGGCACTTAAATAATTATAACAATCGTTTAAATTAATCTATCGAAAATCCCCTACGCTCTTCTCTTAAGAAGGTTATTATACAGACGTAGTGAAAACCCTGATTAAAAATATTTAAAATTGTTTGAGTTATGCTGCGTGCCAATTTCAGAAAACGTGTTTTGAGAAAAACGCGTTTAAAGTTTGGAAATTTGGAGAAATCGTTAGGTAGCAGTCACTAACGCTTGGTTAAAAGCTTAAAATATTTATGAAATAAACTTCGGTAACGTATAAAACCTTTTGCTCTGTATTTTAAAAGGTTCAAAGAATTTTTTAAGCTTATAAAAAAAAATCAATTTTTTGAAATTTCTACAGTGGTGTTACCCCTTAATAGATTTTGAAGATTATCTTTATTTTATTCAATTTTAAAACACTTTGAATTTTTAAAAACTAATTTTCATAAATACTTAATAAGTCAAGCCGACTTTTTGTTTAAATTACTTGATAACTAAATGCCGCCAGTTACCAGTGAAATGGAGTCATTGCGAGGAGTCAACTCTATGTTATCTTCTATAGAAACAAATCCCGTACTGTATACAGTTTTCAAATCCCATCACAGATAGAGACTTCGAGGCGCAAAGTCACTGTCAGTTCTCAGATTAATACATAAGGTGTGTGTGTGTATATAAAAACAATCCGCGTTATGCTTATTGAAAGAATATTTTTTTTTAAACATTTGTGCAATAATAAATTATTTAACAAATAACTGGTTAGCAATGCTAGCAACAAGGAAAGAATAATTATCAACAAAAAGAAAAAAAATTTCGACTGCCGAAACCAGGGATCGAACCAGGGACCTTTAGATCTTCAGTCTAACGCTCTCCCAACTGAGCTATTTCGGCAGATAATATATGTTTACCAAATGTGTTATTTATTATGAAAATATATTATCCATGTTAAGTAGCAAAGAGCAAAACTCACCATAAAACATGTGATTCCTTAAACAAACCTTTTTCTATCAATTTTATTAAAAAATTATTATACAAATAAGTACACATTTGAATTTTGATAGCATTTAATTTTGTTTTTAATGAAAAATAATGGAACGGTGAGAGAATCAATTTCAAATAAGCTAACTGGCAACAACTTGACACACACGCAACCTACATAGGAGAGTAAAGTCCATCATGAAAACAGTACGGCATGATATTATAGCGCTCATATTGTTTAAAAAATATGCATTGCGAGTATCTTTTGACATCGAAGAGGCTTTTGGTAATACACCTAATTCTCTTTTTACACGAATTTTTTTTACACGAATTTGATTTAACACGAGTTAAAAAGAGAAAAAAAAATTTTTTTTACACGAATTGTTTTGTTTTAACACGATTTTCAATATTTTATGAATTTTTCTTGAATCTCATAGAGCAAATCGGATTCATTGTTTGGGATTTTTGTTTTAGCATATCGGTTTAGGTTATTTGTTTAGGATCTTAGAATATCAGGATGTAATCGCATCTATACAGGATGAGCGGCTTTGGGCTGTTATCGTGTACAGCTGTTGCTATAAAAATATGTGTATATGAGTGGGATTCCCCGAATTATGCATAGAGTAAAGACGTAATGTACTTTTTACGCAATTTAGTTTGGTTTTGAGAGTTGAAAAGAAAAGACGCTTAGTTGTTGTGAGTATTTAAAACATTATAAGTAAAATAAAGTTAGTGCTCGTATAGATTTATTAACTCAATAACAGGTAAGCTTTAAATAATTTTCAAATCTTTGCATTATTAATATGAAAAATATTTTGGTAGCCTTAACACAATGTCACATAATTCACCTGTAATAAAAGCCAAGAGGAAGGCGATCAGTTTAGATACTAAAATTAAAATTTTAGATCAACTTACAACAGGACAAGGAGCAACGGCTGTAGGAAAGCATTTTGGTATTCATGAAGCTACCATAAGAACGATCAAGAAAAATGAAACTGCGATTAGAAAATCGGTATGTTCTGGAACGAAAATAAGTGCTAAATCATCGTCATACATAAGAGATGTTGTCAAAGAGAAGATGGAAAAAGCTTTGGTAATGTGGATTGAAGATAAATCACAAAAAAGAATACCAGTAGATGGAATTGCTATCAAGCAAACTGCATTAAGAATTTATAAACGTATTAAATAAGTTGAGCCAGGCACTTCATCTCAGTCAAAACAACCCGAATTTTCTGCAAGTACAGGTTGGATGACAGGTTTTCTTAAACGACATGCTCTCCATAATGTAAAAATTAACGGAGAAACTGCGTCTGCAGATGAATTGGCTGCCAAAAAATTTCCTGAAAAACTTAGAAAAATTATTAAAGATGGAGGATACACCCCAGATCAAGTTTGGAATGTAGATGAAAGTGGCCTCTTTTGGAAAAAAAATGCCGAGCAGAACTTATGTTGCAAAATCGCAGAAAACTGCCGGTGGTTTAAAAGTAGCAAAGGACCGTGTAACATTGTTGTTTTGTTCCAATGCTTCAGGAGAACGTATGTTAAAACCACTGCTAGTAAATCGTGCTTTAAGACCACGCTCGATGAAAAGTGTAGATTTCAATAAACTGCCAATTCACTGGAAAGCAAACAAAAAGGCATGGATGACCAGTGCAATCTTTACAGAATGTTTCCAGAAATACTTCATTTCAGAAGTTAGACGCTACATGAATGCCATCCGCTCTTGGAGCACCCAAATGTGCAATTTTGCTATCTTCCGCCTAACACTACATCCTTAATACAACCGCTAGACCAAGGGATCATTGCTACTTTTAAAAAGTACTACATAAAACGTTCATTCCAATACGTGGTAGACAAACTAGACCATAATGAGGATTTAACAGTCATTGATATGTGGAAAAAATTTTCTATTATGGATTAATCAAGTTGTGTTAGCGTTAGCTGACTTTAAGCCATCAACCTTGAACTCATGTTGGAAAAATATTTGGCCAGAATGTGTCAAAAGCAAAGATCCTGATCCTGTCATCCATAATAACGCTGTTTTTACTGACATCACAACGCTGGCACATACAATTGGTGGAGATGGATTCGATGATCTATCATTTGCCGATATAGAGGAATTATTAGCTGATAAAAGCTTGAGCGAAAATGAAATTATAGACCTCACCCTTGAGACTCATCAAGACAGAGAACAGCGATAATGACGAAGAAGATCCTCCCATTTTAAATGCAACTCTAATTAAGGGGGAAGCTGGTCTAGAATTTTGAAAAAAATCGAAAAATTTTTTTTTGTCTTAAAAGGTGCTTTAGGGTCTTAGAAATAATATACCAAATGAGGGATGCCAGCAAAAATGTCTAAATGCCCAAATTTTTCATTCGACGGCAGTGCCTCGCAGGTATGATATTACAATACTTACAACTTTAAACGCGTTTTTCTCGAAATCACTTTTTTTAAACTGGCCGAAGACATAACTCGAACAAATCTTTACCGATTCTTACGAAATTTTGACAATACATTCGAAATACCTTTCTCCGGATCACAATTCATCAATCATTTAATCAACAATTTTATGTCGTTCTTTATAGTGAAAATTGTAACTTTTTGTTCAAACGTGCACCATTTCGCGAAAAAACAAAATATCGAAAAAATCCTACGTACGTCTCTTTCTGTTGTTATGTAGAAACTAAAAAAATTTAGTTTTTGATCCAGGACAAAAATTAAGGAGTTTACGTCTTCGGCAATGGACCCACTAGAAAAAAAGCGCCTTAGGAGAACTGCTGGACAGCGGCCATTTTGAAATTAATTCAGACGAAAAATTTTGTATTTGTACCATGAAAGCTATATTATTAAACCTATTTCACAGATTTTCGATTGATTCCTTTGTTGAGTCAAAATAAATTCATAAAATATGCCCATTTTTTGCGCTCTAGACCAGCTTCCCCCTTAAAGAAGGTCTTGATCTTGCCAGAAAATTAGGTAATCATTTTCAACAACATGATCCTGATGAGGAACGAGCTGCAAAATTTCAACGTGAACTGAAATCATTAATGGCATCTTACAGGGAACTTTATAAAGGTTTATCACGAAATCAAACACAATCTTTAATGACTGATTTCCTTCTAAAAACTACTGAATTATCAACACAGGAGCCTAGAGATGATAATTCAGAAACAATTTCACAAGATGATGAACAAAATAATTCTAGTGATGGCAGTGATATTCTAGTCTTACGCAAACGTATGCGTTTATTGTCAGAAAGTGACAATGCATAAAAGTTTTTTATGTTTATATTATTTTTACTTGTTTTATATTAATGAATTTCGGATATTATTTTCTTTTTTTCAAAGTATAATTTATTTCTTATAATATATTTAAGGAATTAAAATGTGTAAACACGAAATAAATTCTTTAGTGAACTCTAAAAAGAAGTTTTTAGTATTGTTTTCACCTAATTCTCTTTTTACACGAATTTTTTTTTACACGAATTCTTTGGGAACGTATCTATCGTGTAAAAAGAGAATTAGGTGTATTTATTATGCCACATGTCAGGTTGTGAGTATCATAGATCAGATTTGTTAGTATGATTGCGCGCAGGCTAAGGCTTTTACAAATGCTCAAGCCGACCAATTGGGTGAGACAATCAAGCTTCAAATTGGGTTCTTGTTGTTGTTGCAGCATAAAAATTCCCCTTACGTATTTGGGGAATGCTGCTGTGGGGACAGTCGTTGCCTCATATTAAGGGGTTATATACAGTAAAAATTTTCAAAAAGTCTTTTTATTAGATTTTTCTTAATATACATATGTATACATACACACTCGTATATTTAAGAATACACACAGAAAATTGAATGTCGTTCCGGTGAATATTTTCGAAGTTATACGCAAATTTGAAAAGGCGTTTCAAGGTGCTTTCAAACTTTAAACGCGTTTTTCTCAAAATGATGTTTTCAAAGTCGGTGACCAACATTACTCGAAAACGGCTAGTCTCAAATTATAACACGAGCTTCTTAAATATATTTTTCAGTAATTAATCGAATATTTTTTCTCACCAATAAATATACATATATATTTTTTTATAAACAATTTAAGGCCGAAATTTTGGTAAAATTTCGATCTTTTGTTTTTTGAGAAACCGCCATTTTGTCAAAAAAATTTATTTTGCTTATTTTTTCGATTAATTACAAGATTTCACATTACTTCAACGAATTTTGTTTGGATTTTTAATTTCAGAGGATACAGCTCAGAGATATGGTGGTCACCGCAAAACGTCTTTTTTGAGTTTTAAGTTTTAAAATACAGTTAAGAGATGACATAATATGTGTAGACATTTTTAGGTCAATAAATTTAAAAGTTTTCTCAGAAAAAATTCTGGAAAATTTGCTTTTTTTCAGTCTTCTAACTGTATATTACCCCTTAATCCGAGTTATTCCGACAACCTAGAACCGACTGTAGTGGGAATGCTTTAGAATGCGTCATTGAGTAGGGTTTGACAGCTGAAAGTATTTTTTTTTTTTTTTTTTTTTTTTTTTGCTGAGAAAAATTCGGTATGAGGAAAATCGAGCACAACATAAAACAGGTTCACACTCAATACAATAGAGTTTTGATTGCAGTCTGGCTTTGTTCAGTGGAAAAGAAGGATAATTTGCTAATTATTCAATGTTCAAGGTGGCAGCAGCTATTGCTCCTTGCAGCATTAGAATAAAATACTACTCTAAAGTCGTCGTGGAAGCTGGTAAATGAAATTAAAATAAATTTTGTTCCAATCAATAACATTTCATTTACTATAGAATGGAAAATCCTTTTTTTTCTTTTTTCGGACTTCATCTCAGTCTCTTGTTTTTGTGTTTTGCCGTTATAATGAATATAATTTAAAAAAAAAATTATTTATTAGAACCCTTTTTCATTGAAAATACCTAGTTTTCTTATTCCTCTAATTGAATTTAATAACAGACTTTACAAGGCTGCTTAGAGAATCCGACAAAAATGTATTTATTGCCAATTATTAATCAAGGCGAATCTATTAAAGGTGGTATCGGCAAATCAGCTGATTTGAGTTTTTTCTTTCGCCGTGTCCATGTGTCTGTCAGCCCAGAATGAATCAAGGCGAACTAATTTTTTGTTCTCTACTTTTCTAATACTTTGGTTTTACAATAAAACGTACAAAATATTGTTGTTGGTCTAGTGCTTCCACCTTTAATGAATGAGCCTTGGTATTAATTGACAATTAAAAATTTAAATTTTTGTACGGCGAATTGTGTTACTATTAATCCTTGAATTGCTGAAATGTTTTTACTTGCCAATTAGGTGCCTGTTCGAATATAGTCAAGGCGAGCTCATAAAAGCTGATATTCCATCTAATGCCGCAAGAATGATAGAATGCAAGATTGTGTAGATTAAAGTAAAAAAGTGAGCGTAATTTTGCCGCGACGTGAATGTAAATGAAATGTCTTCGGTTCTACGAAGAAATGTTGCCATTCCAAGCTGCACAAATTGTTGAATGTTGCACTTAACCCGGTAAAAAGGCATGTTTTTTGTCTACTCAGAAAATCGCGCAAAGCACTGCGGGTATCTGTCTTTGTTTGGCTGAGGTATTTCTCAATATTCACGTTTTATGTAATCAGCTGATTTTCAGGGCAACCAACTCTCCTGACAAAGCTTCACAAGAGAGAAAGAAAATTTGCCCCATTTGCCTTTGTGAGTATGGCATTTTTAGAATCGAGCACAAAATTTTCTGGCCGATTTGCACCTATTTTAGCATCGCACACGAAAAAAGTGGAGGGCGATAAAAGGGCACATTTTTTGGGAGAAACGAAATCGTCATAAGAAGAGAGTTTCAAATTTTGGTATAATAAAAAAAGTTACGAGGTTAGGTTATTGGAAAGAAGAAAGAGAACAGAAAGAAAAAAGTTATTTGTAAAAAATGTAAACCAAAATCTATAATAATGACAGTCTTCTAAATGTTTCTGCCTAATCCACTGACAACCGATATGCGCACCCTTCCGTATTCTTTGCTTTGTAGAGCGCATACATCCAAACACATATGTATAAATAGTATGACTTTCGTGTTTGATAAGTTCTTTTGCTCAATGGTGAGAAAAATATTCTCTGCCGTCTAAATATTATCCGCCGAAATAGCTCAGTTGGGAGAGCGTTAGACTGAAGATCTAAAGGTCCCTGGTTCGATCCCTGGTTTCGGCAATCAATTATTTTTGCTTTCTTGACTATTTTTTTATAATAATAAATAAAATTTTGTTTTCATTTATTTTTTCAAGTAAAATAGATATTGAAAAACAAGTTTGGAAATTTTCGTGGATTTTGAAATTAGAGAATTGCGAATAAGCTGGTAGCATTTCTAAAATATTTTTCTTCCTTTAATTGAAAAAGCAAACCAATTCAAGAACATTTGTAGCTTTTCATGTGGCTCAAGCGGATTTGGTAATTCAGAACAAAAAGTATCAAAGTACAACATTTTTGCTAAACTTTAATTATAATAAATACTAACCTGATTACTAAGAGATAAAATGAAGCATTCAGTTCATTGATGAATAAACTCATAATATTATGGTGAGTATTTTGAACTTAACCCATATGGTGAACATAATAAAAAAAGATAATCATTAAATCCCAGAGTTAACGTAAAAGATGTTTAACTATCATAAATTATAATAACAAATTTCATTTACTAAGACTTCATAAAAATAAAATAAGTGAGAAAACACGAAAAACTTCGGGGGTTGAACCACCGTCGCGCCTTTTCATTTAGATCTTCACTCTAATACTACCTCTAAAGCCTAATTCGAATGAATTAAATTATGAATGAGGTAGGCCTTGCTATTGGGATACAGAAGATATTGCAAACCTTATCGATGCATGACGTTTAGCCACTGTGGGTTTTAGCGAAATGGTTGCTTGACCAAATGCGGCCAAAAAAATGTTATTAGTAAAGTTGAATTAATATAAATATAAAATGTGTATAATAACTAAAATAATTGAAATTATTATTTAAAAGATATGAATATGTAGTACTAATTTGAATTAATTCAATAGAGAAGGTAAATATAGCTAAGGAGAAGGACAAAGGCGAAGCCGGCTTTTATTCCCCAGAGGTAAAGCAGCAAATAAAATTCACCTCAGCCCTCAGAATCGGCGTTGTCGCTTGGCTACAATTCCCAAAGCCAAAGTATGTACTTCATTAAATTTTTACAACTTCACAAATTATTTTGCCTCCTAAAAAAAAACTTGGGGAAGAGCACTTTAAACACAAACTAAACCAAACAAAATTCTCTAATTATTATTTCAAGCTTTAAAAACATTTAGCTACTTTCAGTCAGATTTGCTAAAATTTAGGCTTTAAAGGCAGGTAAGAGAGTAGCAACACCGGCCATGATCATAATATTTTATTTTTTAAGTTTACGGCATAATATAAAATAGAAAAATTAAACGAATAAAATGGAGTAAGATATAATAACATATGTCGAAGTAAAATAAAAAAGAAAAAACAAAAAATAAAAATAAAATAAAAACTATAAATATAAAAAAATTTAAATTAACGGGTCAATAGAATAAATTTATTAAAATAAAATTAAAAAGGAAATAAAATGAGAAAAAATAAAATATATGAAAGAAATTCAGATTACCAAAATAAAATAAAATAAAATGAGATGTGTTTCCGGTACAACTTAATATTAGGAAAAAATTAAATACAAAATGCAGCAAAAAGAATTCATAAAGTAAAATTAAACTTAAGTGAAATAAAAAAATAAGATTATCAAAATAAAATAAAAAAACTAACAAAAACAAACTTAAGATTAAAATGAAGTAAAATAAAATTAAAATAAAATAGAATAAATAAAAAATTTAGATTATAAAATAAAATAAAAAAATGAAATTTCTCAGTTAAATTAAATAAAAAAATAAAGCAAATAATAGAATAAAAAGAAATATAATAAAATAAAAAAAAAGTTAAGATCATCAAAATAAACTAGAATTAAATGAAATCAGAAAAAAATTAGTACAATAAAATAAAATAAAAAATGAAATGAGTAAAATAAAGTAAATTATAATAAACTTAACTGAACTGAAGTAGTATAAGCGAAGGCAAAATAAAGGAAAATGAAATATAATTAAACTAAAATCAATAAAAAATTAACATTATCAAAATAAAACAAATAAATTAAATAATAAATAAATAAAAGTAAAAGAAAATTAAAACGAAGTAAAACAAAACTAAATTTAAAAATTTAGTTTATCAAAATAAAATTACAAAATTAAATGAATAAAGTGGAATAAGTTATAATAAAATAAAATTTAATGTCTGTACGCATATAATATAAAATTAGATATTTTACAAAAAATAAATTGAATAAAATAAAATTAAAATTAAATAGAATAAATTTAAAAAATGTAGATTATCAGATATAAAATAAAAAAACTAAATGATATACAAAAATCAAATGAATAAGTGAATTAAAATATAATAGAAGAGAATAATATTTGTATTTGGTTTATTAAATTAAATAAAAAATTAAGCAAAAATAGAATAAAACAAATAAAAAGTTAAGATTATCAAAACAAAATTAAATTAAATGAAATTAAAGAAAACTATTAAAATAAAATAAAACTGTAAATTAGTAAAATTTAGTAAATTATGATAAAATGAATTGAACTGATATAGTAAAGGGTGGTTAAATTTCAAGGGCCGATGTTGAATGTCAACCACACCTAAACGTCAACGACACCGTTGGACTTCTTTGAGGTTATTTGAAAGAAAAAGTGTACGTTGATAAGCCAGCAACAATTCAAGAGCTAAAGGATAAGATAATTCGGTACATTAACGGCATAGAATCTAAATTATGCCTCAGCGTCATCGAAAATTTGGACCATCGGATGGAGGTGTGCCGCCAAAGCCGCGGTGGCAATTTGGCCAATATTTTGTTTCATACGTAATTGAACCATATCAATATTACCATAATAAAGAGAAATGATAATAATTTCTTAAAAAATTGTATTTTATTCAAAATCAACACCGGCCCTTGAAACTTAACCACCATTTATAAGCGAAAGTAAAGTATAATAAAATGAAATGTACGTCTGTATATGAAAAAAAAATTGACTCAATTAGAGAAAAAAATTAAATAAATTAAAATAAAGCAAAAACGAATAGAAAAATTATAATTTAATTATAAAATTAAGGTATAAAATAAAATTATTAAATTGAAATAAATAAAAATAAAAAATGAAATTAAGAAACTCAAAGTGAACAAATATCATTTAAAATAGTATAAAAGTAAAATAAATAAACAAAGTAAGATTAAAGTATGATATAAAATTAAATGAAATAAAAATAAAAAAATTTTAAAATTTAATTAACTTAATTAAGTGAATTGAATAAAAAACTAGAGCAAAAACAAATAAATTAAATGCCTAATGCATCTTATCAGTGGCTTCAAAAAAATGTGTTTTTTCTCAATTTTTTTCCGAGGCGAAAAAAGCGACACACAGGAATAATCTTTTGCATTTATTTGAAGGCATGATTGAAGAGTAATAAACAATTTTTTAACATAAATAAAAAAATAAAATGGCGGACATATGAGGGATCTCGCACAGCTTCTCGTTGCGCGCTAGTAAAACGGCGTATAAGATTGCGGTCGTAGTTTTCATCTGAAGCACAAAAGAAAAATATTGTCTTATTCAGAAGGCTTTCCCGCACATAATAGACTACTCTTGTACAAAAATATGAAAAAATGACAACAAAATTAATTATTAAAAAAAATTGCTTTTTTCGCAATATTTCGTTAGTTAATTAGTTGCGCATTTTAATTATCTTTATATAGATTATCGTTTTGAAACGATAACTTTCGTCGTTTTTTTTTTAATCTTACACGCCATTTTCAAAAATATGGTTTTAAGAAAACGTGTTTCAAAGTTTTCAGAAGCAGAAGAAGAAAGGCGAGCTCGCCTGACGAGGGACAATACACAGGCCTGTAACTCCGAAATCATTTTGAATTGCGCTATAAAATTTGGGGGCATATTCTCCTATAATATATCTATCGAGTGCAGTAAAAAAAATCGATTTTTTGAAGCCGACTGATAAGAGGCCTTTCCTTAAAGCTGCGTGGCAGCGATGGTATGTCCGGAGACTAAAAAACTACCTCTCGCTGCCATAAAATTATTGGAATAAAATTAAATAAACAAAATAATGAAAAAAAAGAAAAAATTAAATAAAAACCCAGATTAATTAAAAAATAAATTTAAATAAAAAACTAAAGCAAAACAAAAAAAAATCAAATAAAATAAAATTATAAAATCATTAAAATCAAGTAAAATAAAATATGTAATTTAAATAAAGTTCAATTAAATTAAAAGTAACTATTGATTACAAATAATTAATTCACTAAATTTAAATTTTACACTGGCTACTGTGAAGTAAAATGAGAATTTAAGGGGCCCTTGTGGTTTAGAGCTCGCACATTTAGGGTATTTTCAGGAATTTTTTTTACAACAAAAAAATGAACTTATTTTTATTTAACTTCTTTACATACAAAAAAGAAAAAAAATTTTTTTTTTTAATTTTAATAATTTTGAAAATGCCGTTGAAGTTGACCCTCTCGAAAAATTGTACCTGGACGGCGTGCTCCATTTTGACTCTTCTATTTATAGGAAACACAAAAACCAAAAAAATTATTAATCAGTGTGACTCTAGCTATGTCTCGTACTAGAATTAAAAAAAAAATTGACAAAATGGCGCGGTTTTAAATTTGACACTTTAAAAATCGGGTTTTTTTCAGTTTTTTAATAAAAAAAAAAAACAAAATAATTAAAATAATAATATGGTTCTAGTACGGACGCAAGCCATTGATGTTGTGAACAACATATTAAAATTTCAGACGATTCAGTTGAGTAGTTGTCTTGTTTTTTTTAACAACACCAGACCGAAAAAAGTTAAAGTTTTAGATGCAGAACGCGCCGACCGCTCTCTACCCAGTTAATGGGCTGTAGAAGCTATTGGATTGGCAACTAAGAAATTGCGTTTTTGTTTTAGAAAATCAAAAGCAATTTTTTCCTGGAACTAAAAAACTTTATTCTGTAATGTATTGCCCACTTTGATCAAAGACCTTTTGCCATTTTTCAGGCAGCATCATAGTCCCACGTTCACAAAACTTCTGGTTTTTATTAGCAAAAAAACTGAATCGGGTACGATTTGAAATCATAATCATTACTGAAACTTTTACCATTTACGGAGTTTTGTAAAGATCAAAACAAAAAGTAATCAGATGGTGGAAGGTCAGGACTATATGGTGGATGTGGCAAACCAAGCTCCAATAATTTTTGCTGAGTGGCCAAAGATGTGTGTGGCCTTGCATTGTCATGATTGAATACAATACTTTTTCGATTTGTCAATTAGTTGTTCAATGTAGACATCAGAATTGCTCCTTCGGTTGGGTGGTAAGAGTTCAAAGTAGACAATTCCTTTGTAATCACACCAAACCGATAACAAAATCTTCTTTTGATGAATATCAGATTTTAATGTTGTTTGAGTTGGTTCACCTGGCCTATTCCAAGATCTTTTCCACTTGATATTGTTGTAGACAACCCATTTTTCATCGCCAGTTATAAGTCGTTTTAAAATCGCAGCTGTTAATGCGTTGCGTTAAATGCGTTTCTTTCAGTTCGTGAGGAACCCTTGTGTCGAGTTTTTGAACATAGTCAAGTTGTGTTAAGTGATTTTCAATGCGTGTATATGATACATGAAGCTTCTCAGCAATCCAAGTCTTGTAGTGTGACGATCTGAATCGATTATTGCTTTGATTAGGGCGTCATCAACTTCAACTGGACGACCAGAGTGTTTTTCATCTTTCAGTGAAAAATCAACAGAACGAAATTTGGCAAACCAATTATGCCATTCTTTTAAGGCTTTGTCACCATAAACAGTACATAACTTTTTATGAGCTTACGATGCGGTTTTCCCTTTGCGGAAATAAAAAAACAAAATATAATGAAAATGTTCCTTTTGATTCTCCATTTATCAACGAACACCAAACGAAAAAACTATGCAACTGATCAAAAAACTATCAAATAACAAAATGTGTTTCAAATTTGTACTACGTCTGCAAACTTAAAAATTCAACCGAAGCCATCTATGAGTGAAATCCGCAATTACTTAGTTGCTAACCCAATATAAATTGGGAATTTCCGCATGCCAATTTCACAGTTTTTTCAAATATCGAGGAAACAAAAGGTCGATTTTATGAAATTTCTAGACCACCGGGTCCCCTTAAACTAAAAAGCCCCTAAAATCAATTCAACGCACATGTTTTATTATATTCATACTCTCATTATATTTTATTAGTTAAATTATACAATATTATTGTGTATTGTTTTTTTTTTGTTTGTTTATAAATCCCACTTTGCATTTATAATTTTTTGTATAAAACTAAATTATGAAATATTTTATGATTTTCTAAATGTTGTCTAACACTAATCGTGACTAATTTCAACTCGTTGTTTAAAAATAATTTAAGCTTGAGTCGAGCGCTTCTATGCACTTTACATATAATTAAAAATTAATTCGAATAGCCTAAAACACTAAAGTTTAAAGGTGTTTCAATTTTGCTGTATTTTGTATAAATTTTTTTTTTCTTGTAAGTTGCATACACATATAAGTAGAAGTACGTTCGATAGGTATGTAAAATTTTTCAAAAAAGGCACGAAGAAGTTTGTTTTTCCAGGCGAGATGCCATTAAAGCAATGGAAATTCTGGCATTAAGGAAGTCTAACGAATTAGAAGAAATTTTTAAATATTCAAATGCAATTTTTTAAACTTGCTTTATCATAAATTGTGTGTTTGGAATTATTTACAATTAGTTTTTAAGTTAATTATTTTCTGTATAAATAGTCAACATACATAAATAAGTATGTATGTATGGTAAGTGTGTAATTTATATAAAAGTAGAGAAAGATACCAGCTGTCACCGCTTATTCTTGCAATTTAGAGTAGTTTGAGTATTTTTGTTTTTATTCTCGTTTTACACATAATTGTACATACTTATGTATGTGTAGGTGAAATAGTTAATATTATATTTTTTATACAATAACTATGATATTACAGTTGAAAAAAAGTGGGTGCACATTTTTATGCATATCAAATAATTTCTCTTTTCGCTTTTGTTGTTATTCAAAGTTTTTAAATTAAAAATTGTATAGTAGTATTTATTTTCCATAATATACCTATTTGAGATATATGTATGTGTGTATTTAATTTTCTCATTTAATGTATAAGCATTTTCTCTATTATAATAATAATAATTATTATTATTATTATTGTTTTTTTGGAATTTTGTTTTTTGTTTCTTTTTTTTTTTTGTGTTTTTTACTCTTTCACTTTATCACTTAAAAGTCTGGATCGTAGTCTCGCTGATAACGAGACGCTCGACTCGCATGATTGCTGTTACTAGTGCTGTTGTTGTTGTACGTGTACATGGGATGCGCATCCGCAAAGGCATCAGGATACTGATGATATGGGTGCTGATGCTGTGACATCGTATGATGCTGCTGCTGCTGGTGATGATGTTGATTATGTGGTTGCTGTTGGTGATGTTGGTGGTGGTGATGGTGGGCACGTTGCAATGAGTCACCCTTTTGTGAGTAGTTAGTTTGAGAATCGTAGAAATAGTCGCCGTGACGTGTGGAACGCCAACTATCGTAGATATTGGAACCGTTGCTGCCGTGCAGGGAATTGGTGAAACGCTGTGAAAGTAAAAGTGAAAACAAATGGTGAGAATAGGCAACTTTTTATGTGGCGACTACAGTAAGTTATATGATTTTTGTGAGCAGCTAGTGTGATACATATTTTTAAGAAGTTCTCATCCGAGGGTTTATACATCTTTTCATTGGGGACATTTTTAAGTGGCGGGTCCCAAACCCAGCGCATAACCAGCTATCCTGGAATGCTTCGCCGTCTCACGTTGGCTCACTCCCGAACGGGTGTTTGGAAGCTACACAGAGCATACTTGGGCTAATCCCGGAAGTTGTGAGCTGCTTGAACCATATGTTTTACTTGAACGCGCTTTGTTAAACTCGGTTAAAATCGCGTAAGCAGTTATCGCGCCAATTTAAAAGAAGAAGAAGTGTGATATTTTTTCAGTTAATACCCTTGCTCGAGGCAACTCCAGCTCATCAGCTGGTGCTGCTTAGGAAGCTCGTATAACTTTAGTAGTTGGTGGATAGCCCAGCAGGCAAACACAAATTTTAGCGCATTTAAATTGCTCTCCACTCACCTTTGGTTTTATCGGTTGCTTGGTATCATTCCAAGCATCATCTATATTATAGAAATCATCGACGCCATAGTTATCTGCACCGCTCATATGATTGATCTTTAGCTCATTCAGCATATCAGTGGTTAGAGGTATAGGCACCTTCTTGGAGCGCTTTTGACGATTGAGCAGCTGCAAGCACACAAATGAAAATAGAAGTAAGAAAGTTACCACTATAGCAGCACATTTTCTACCACAGTTGAAATTACTCACCACTGTTACGCCGAAGATGACAACAAAGATCAGTGATCCTGCGCCAATAACAATTACTACAATCGCCCATTGAGGTAACAGTTGATCTTCCTCGGCATACTCCACCATCGGTGAAAGTGATTTGGGTATAACTATGAAGGAAGTTAATAAGTTAATTGATCTTCTTTTACTTTTACATCCAGACAATTTAATACTCACCACTAAAGTCCGTTGCCGCCGGATCGATAACATATTTGCCCATCAAATACGTGTCCTTGATTAGTTTCTCCTCCTTTGCCTCACGATATGACTCATTCACGCTTTCATCTTCATCATCATTGTCCGTCTCGTTCTCCGTGTCAGGTTTGTGTGCCAAGATCATATTGGGTGATGGGTGAGTCAAGGCATCGTGGAAAAGTTTCTTAATTTCCAGCGTATTCACATCATCAGTGATGTTGGCCAGTTCGACATAATAGTCTACGAGCACGCTACCCTGACTGAAGCTGTCGATGCGCACCTTCTTGTACCAGCGACTCAGCTGTGGTGCCTTAGAGTAGACTTCGTTGAGCTGGTGGAACAATAAGAATTTAGTGTAAATTTTGCGAAATCTGCATTTCAATTTCCAAAGTGCCACTTACCTCCGCTTCTACTTCGTGCGCTAGATTCTTCCACTCGAGCGTATTGTGATCCAATAATTCTGGTTTCCACGCAACGCCATCTACAATCTTAATGGTTGCTGCTAGGTCGCAGTCGGCCGTACAGTGTCCAGGTTTTGTGGGACGCGGTGTTGTAGTAGTCGTTGTAGTGGTCGTTGTTGTTGTGGTTGTCGTACTGCTCGACGACAGTAGATCCTCGAAATTGATGCTGGCCGTTCTACTCTGTTCAAGTAATTTCTCAATCGAGATGGGTGTGGTGGATGGCGTTGGCCAACCAGTGAATTCAGTGGTGGCACGTGTAGGAGGTCCCTTCTTTATAACCACCGCTGGTGAATTATTAATCTCGATTGCTCCGTCACCAATTGTACGCGGTGTCGTTATACGCGTTGCTCCTATGCGTTTGTGTATTCCCTTGGGGAAAACGACTTTGTAACCTGAAGCTGTAGTGCTAGAGGCTGCACCATCAGCGGTGCTGGGCTCAGTGCTTGAGGCTGCTATTAATGTTGTCATGGCCTTTTCTACGGTTTTCACTTCGGTCTTTTCAATAGCTTTCTCCGTCGCCGCACTTGGTTTATAGTCTTTCGGCAATAATTGAGTGATGTCAATAGTCTCTGGCACTGGCAATGTGTCCTTTTCATTTGTCTTATTGAGTTTGAAACCTGGCGGTAGGAATTTCGAGATGTCATCCGCCTTTAATGGTATTATAGCACCCGCCAATTTTTCGGACTCATCATCAGATTTGGATGGTGGCTTGTAACCTGGTGGCAGTAGCTTACTGATACTGTCTTGCACCACTGCGACGGGTTTCTTCATGGGCGCTGCAGTTGTACTCAACTTGTAACCCGGTGGCAAAAACTTGGACAAATCATCCACCAGTGTTACAGGTGGTTTGTCGGTCGTAACTGCTTTCTCTTTGTAGTCTTTTGGCAGCAGTTTATCGAGGTTGTCATCAAACTTAATCTTACTGAACAGATCCTTGATGTCGGCTTTCGTAGTCGCTTCAGTTGTAGTGGGCGGTTTGTAGCCTTTGGGCAAGAGACTTGCGGGCGCTACATCCTGCACGACTACAGCATTATTCTTGAACGATCGACTAATTGTAGAGTTACGCGCTGGTTTCTTCATTTCCACCTCGGGCGCGGTTGTCGTAGTAGTAGTAGTGGTAATCTTGCGATTCTTGTACGATGGACGAGGCTTGAAACCAACCGGTAGTAATCCAGCTAACTCATCCATTTCACTCTCATCAAAGTGATGAACCTTCACTTTCGAGGCAGCAGTGGTTTTCGGTTGGAATTTACGTATATTTGGCACAAATTTCGAACCTGAGGTAGTAGTGGTCGCTTTTGTGGAAACATCCATTTCGGTTATAATCGGATATTTGCCGGAGAGCAGGCCACTAGATAGCTCTGACTGCACACGATCCAACTTGTCAATGATGCTTTCCGTTGAGGAGACAGCCGCACTTGTGCTAGACTTCTCAGTCATATGCGCTATCACCTCTTCGCCACTCTCCGAAGCTTCATCAGTATCCATGTCTTTAGCGTTGTTCTTTGCGTGAATTTTGCGCTCCAACTCGGAGAGGGTCTGTTTGGTTTCCTCCTGTTCGATGGCGGGGAAGGGCAGGAAACGTGCACCGTTTATGCTGCGACTAGTTTGGATGGACGCGATTACCACATAGCTCTCGGTTGTGTTGCTCAAAGATTCATCATTGGTTGTAGAGTTGTCGGCGGTCTTTTCGATTATCTCTTTTTCCTCATCCAGTTTGGCCGGTTGTACTTTGTTCTCCATAAAGATAGCTTCTTCGTCGCTGAAAGGTGTTGTTGAACGTTGTGTGACCGGTGAAGGGAATGCAGTTGAGCCATTCACTACACTCTTGGTAGTCACCACAGATATTACCTCGCGATCGATGGTCTCTTTGTCGCTTTGCGGAGAGCTACTTTCCTGTGTATCATTTTCTTGCTCGTGATTAGCTTCTTCGGTTTCATCAAATTCTTCATCTTCCTCCTCGTACTCGTCTTCATCGTAATCAGCGCTGCCTTCATAGTTTTCATCATCGGTTTCTTGCGTCTGTTCTTCCTCGGTCACCTTATGATTTGCGGGCATAGTAGTGGTCTCGTGCGGTGCAGTTGTGAGCATATCTGCGGTAACCTCTTCAATTTCCTCATCGCTTACGCTGGTTTGCGGTTGTTCAGTGGTGACCACCACCACCTCGGGTGCGCTGGTGCTTGTAGTATCTTCAGCTACTGCTGTAGTTGAGGTTTGATTGTGTTTATCTGTTTTCACAGTGGCATCAGTAGAGTCCTCTTCGTCCGTATATTCATATTCATACTCCGAACTACGATTTGTAGTGACATCCACTACCTCCTGGTTTGATTCCTCGTCAGTTTTCTTGGCGGTCGAATTTGATTTGTCATCATCTGTTTGCAGTACTGTCGTCTCCTCACTATCAACCGTGGATGTGGAATGTGTTGTTTCACTTAATGATGCAACCGTTGTCTCTTCGGCCTCATGCAACTCTAACTTCTCCAAACTTGTTTCTTTTGTGACATCAACATCCGCGGAGTTACCACTCTCATCTTCATAATACTCTTCGCTGTCACTGGTCGGCGTAAAGGAAGGTGTCGGTTTCACAGCAGCAGCAGTGGATTGCTTAAAGAAGTTTTCCTTAACTGGATATTTGATACGTCCAGCGGCAAAGGGTCTTTGCACTTTTGGCACACTTACAGGCTCATTAATTTCGCGACTAATGAATACTGGACGTCTCGGTTGAAAGCTACTCGACTTATTGCCTGTCACGCGCCCAAAGGTTGGGCGCTGCGAAGAGGCTTCCGGGTTGTTATGCGAAGTTTGTTGCTGTTGTGGTTTTGGGGTTTTTAGTGAGTTCTGCGAGCGGTTTGCACCGAAGCGATTGTATCGTTTTGGGATCGGCACAGATGCTTCTGTAGTAGATGAGGTAGTCGGCGTATTTGCGCTACTCGGTTGGAAGCGATTGCGTGTATTCTTGAAGGGTGCTTGCGATAATGAAGTCTGGCTTGAATTGGGTGAGAAATCAGAATTGTAGTTAGTTGAGGTAGCGGCTGTGACCACTGGACGATTGCGATTCGAACTAGGCACGAAACCACCACTGCCGAAGGGACGTTGGAAAGAGCCGGTGAGACTGTTAGCCGATGGGCGATTGACGGAAGAGGAACCCTGGAAAAGAGAAAACATTTCGTTAAATACTTTTGATATTGAAAGTTAGTTTCGATGGAGGCATTGCAATGATAGATGCAATAGGAAGACCTTTTGGTGTATTAATATGTTCATTCATTAAAAAATTCAACTAGCAAGTACCGCACTCAGACAACATTGTACCGCACTCGGGTTCCCTTTTTAATTTTCTTTAGACTACCAGACTTCCGCAGAAATCTGAGTAGATCTTGTGGTGCCAAGGACCCAAGGTGCTCGCTTCTTAACACATTAGTGCCAAAGGTCTCAAGCCTGATTCGAGCGAAGGCAGGGCAGATACACAGAATGTGGTCCACCGTCTCATCCTCTTCTACACATGCTGGGCAGAGTGCACTGTCTGAGATGCCTACTTGTTCCATATGCTTCACCCATAGAAAGTTGCCCCTATCAGTCCAACCAGCTGCCTACAGTCGATCGGACATGACGGGTAACATCAGTTTAGTCCATCTGCAGCTTGCCAAACTTGTGGGTTGAAATAACCTGTTTGCTAACCGTGGCTTTGATGACTGCAGAAGGGAGTCACAGAACACTAAAGAGTCGGAGGTGTCGTAACCCACGATACCCACGTGCCCCCCGACCGACGTTAGCGTCAGGATATTTTGTCTACCGATATAGTTTAGCCTGGATTTACAGGCTACCCTTGAAGTGGTTGGATGGCTCTCTGATGCCATGAGCTCAGATTTGTTGTCACTGCAGACACATACAGATCTGCCTCTCCATCTGTTTTCCACAACAAAGTTCTTGAACAGCAAACAGCTCCGCTTGAAACACACTTGTGTACATTTCAATAGCAAAGTTCAGCTTTGCCCCGCTGGATTCCGCATAGAAACCAGAGCCGGAACCGTGCTTGGTCCTGGAGCCATCCGTGAAAATGCGACAAGAGTTTTTTCCGGCCTCATTTTCAGAGATTGACCACAACTGAGCCTCTGACAGCATTATAATACTTGCTCATCTATTAACGTTTGACACACCGATAAGATAAGATTAATTTCGAACACTGGTTCTACTCTATGCTACGAATGTGTGGTTTTAATATTACGGCCCAATTTCCCCCGTAAAATAAATAATTCACTACTTTAATTCATTCCACTAATGCTAATCCCGAAAATTACCGGGTTCGAGAAAATTATTTAATTTTGCATATTTTAGCGGCAGGATAATTACCTACCCAGAAAGCAAAATAGATTAACGAAACCAACGCAAGCCTGGGTCTTGTCGGGGGCCTATGCTCCCGAGTGGAGTGAACAAGGAAAATAAAAAAACAACATATTTTTGACTGTTTAAGATGATCTAAACCTTTGTACTCAAATTTTTGTCGGGATTTTTTGGGGATTGAAGGTTAAGAAAGATTTTTTTCAAATTTATTAAAATCAACTTCCTTGATAGTACTACATACAAAATTAAGTGCGGTGTATGTATATATATTTCGGGATCGGGTTCGGAATTGATACTGAATTTTTTTGCTTTCATTACAAAGTCATCACCGCTGAATTTCATAAGCCTGCTCCCATTTGAGTCTTTTAATTGCAGCCTCCTTACATTGTGCTCTTCCACATTGGGCCAATTGGCGTTGAACAGGTTTAGCAGCAGGGTGTGGTACATACATGCATACCCTTTCATATACAAATGTATGCATATTTCCACAAGTCTGATTTTTTTCGCTTTTGCTGCGATTCGCTTTACTCCAAGCTGCCGACTCGCAGTCAATGTGGAGCACCAGTTGACTTCGTGGCGCTACAATGTAAATCACATACTTGCATCCATACACATATTGTTGTTGTTATTATTTTTATTGTCGATATTATGCAATTGTACGAATGTGGTATTATTATTGACTGATTCGCTTAGATTCGTTGTGCCTTGTCATCGGACTTTTTGACCGATTGTAAAAATGTATTTTTTCCTTTTATGATTTTATGCATGTACGGGTGTGTGTGTGTGTTCCTCCTAACAAGCTCATTGCGCTTAGCCATGAAACTATTGCTCTGGTACCTGACAACCTGCTTTATCGATTTGCCCTGGTTGAAAGCTTTGATGCAGAGTGGAGTATGGCGGCGTTTTTCGCTGAGTAAGCGTTGCACCTCTCTATCCCCTGATTTCTTATGTTTCTTGTCTTTGAGGCGCCGCGGCGTTGTAAAAGTGGGTTTGGCCTTAATTTATTGAAATGTAACAACGAGTTGCTCTATAAATTTAGATATGTCTGCACACACATGCATACACATATGGAAATTGTATAATAAATTTTGTAAGCTATTGTTGTTGCTTTTATTTTCGGCAAACTATTTGAATTGCAATGATATACTTTCCGCTTGCCTTTCTGTTCTTTAATTGGCGTGCCGTTTCAAAAATGCATACCACGAATTCGTAGAAAGTCCAGGTACTTAGAAGGTTTTTATTTATTGGGTTATCTAAAAAATTCGGTAGATTAGTTTATGCTCTCGTCTATTAGGGTCCTGGGCTCTATTGTGGTGCTCTCGAAACTGATCAGATAATGACTGGTTTCACTTTCCATTGCATCCGAACTCTTTGACATAAGGCTAATCTGGGTACCTCGTCATGGTGTCATTACGGGAAGCTGCGAAGCGAACGATCTGGGCAGACAAAGGACCTGTGAGGTAGTGTCCTCGTGAAAAGAGAGGATCGGCATCCCCTTGACAACCTGCGTTCTACTCATGGAAAGATGGGCTTCGCGTCAACTCAGCGAGCGCTGGGCAAGTACACAAACTTGGAAGGTCGCTAAATCCTTCTGGCTAAGTGTGAATGGGAGGCGTTCGAGGGTTATTCTGAGGATGACAAAATCTCTGCGTTCAAATTTTGTGAGCGGCCTCACGGGTATACATGCCGTGAGACTCGGTATTACTTCGAGTCGTTTTTGTGTTAGCTGTATGGAGGATGAGGTGGAATCATCTCAGCACCTTCACCTTAGTTGCCCCGCTCTCGTGGGTTTAAGATTTAAGCACCTTGGTTCTCACTTCTTTCCTACTCCTGCAGATATAGCAGGCCTTGATATCAAAAATCTGATCAACTTCATCAGCAGGATAAAGCGGCTAGTCACCGTTCCTAATCCACAAATACGCAACCCTCCCCTCCTTCCTTCCACCCTTCTCCTTTCTATCGGGTTCCTTCACCTCTTTTCCTCTTGCAGTGGTATCGCAAAGGATGAACTAAAACTCTTCGTCCAAGTGGGCCCACTTTCTGGGCAACCATTATAATCTAACCTAGTTTAGATGAACTGCTCTTTAAAGAATTCATTCAGTTTTCACAAATGGTGTCCAGGAAGAATTTTCTCAGCTCCACACGAACATATCTTAAAACGCCTCGATCTTTTGGAAAATTCAGTCTGTCCCTCCAGTGCTAAATTCACTGTGCCTAAACTCCCCAAATTCTCGAAGAATTGGTTCTCCAGAAATTTAAAGCGGTTTTCTCGAAGTGTAGTGCCTTGTGCGCAAATGACCGCATAAACTTCCAAACAGCAATAAGCGACTTGCTTGCGCCACCTACGATTAGTCATTGACAGCAGCTGCCTGCCGATGCTAAATAAATGGTCTTCTAAGCTGTTGGGTCTAAACTATGCACCTCTCTTGCAAATTCATACATCTCTCGCTGGGAAAGATTATTTTTCTGCCTTATGCATTTAACGAATTATTTTAACTTTCATCTTCTTCAGTCTAACCCTTGAGATCTCCGTGGCTTTCGAACCATTGGTGTACTGACTATAGTCAAATTTTGTAAACGTAGCATGCTCAATTTTTTCATAAGTTTCTTATATGATATATAACTAGTAGTATATAATTCATAGTAGTATCTCTTTCTTCTTACAAACTTTGCAACATATTTGAAAAATATGATCTCGGAAACTATTTTCCTTTCCCAAATTTTCATGCATATTTTTCACTTACCGCTTCATTGAAGTGCGCTAAAAACTGTGTCTGTTGATGTGGCACATTTACGCGTCCGGGGGTTTGTTGTGAGGGCACAAATCCGCCGCTATTCGGACGTATCGCCTTGGAACGTGAGAAGCCGCTAGCTGCGGTACTTAGGCCTGTCGAAGCTGGCGCGCCAAAGGGACGTGGTGAAATGTCGTAGAAGTCTGGATTACGAGTTTGCTGAAATTGAGAGAAGGACAATTTTAATAACAATAGCCAAAGATGACTTTAATAAATACAGATATTAAATAATTACATTATGTGCACGAGCTCTTCGAGTCATTGCGGGCTTTGTGCACTTCTTACATTCGACGTTATCTCTCTTCAGAATATCTACTCTCATGTATTTATTAACAAAAAGTATGCTGTTACATTTAAATCACAGCTTTCAACTGATCTAACCAAGAGGTCGAGGCATAAACTTATTAACTGTACCTGCTCTTTATCAGCAAAGTTTTCGAAAGGCGAGGAGAACTCCTGAATCAAAGCTGGTACACAGAGAAACAATAAATGGTCAAACAAAGCAATGGTCAAGCTCACCAACTTCAAAGATTCTATAAACCGTTTCCACTACCCAGGTTAGGTTTAGTATATCTAGCTGATCTGTTTAAATCTATCATAGGTCACAAGGGTCCGTAGTGTTACCAGTGTAGTTGGAGTTGTCTTAAACATAGTTCGTGATACATGTTTTGGCGAATTTTAATAAACAGCAATATCCCTCAGAGGTGAAAAGTATACCGATCCCAGGCAGTTGCAACGAGTTCTGGAGGAAACGACGTGTTCCCTTTCTTCTGCACATAAGTTACACGCCTCGTTCTCGACCAATCCCATTTTAGCTGCGCGAAATGCAGGGAGACAAAATCCCGTGAGTACCCCAGCGAATATTTTATATTCCTTCCGTGGGAGGGGTAAAATGAAGTTGGTTGTTTGCAAGTACGTAGCATTATTTTGGCACCCCTGTGGGAGATCGAGGCTTCCCATATAGACAGTGCTTCCAGAGTTAGTTCCTCGTCTAGTTCCCTTTTTCAAAACTGAGAGCGAGGAAGCTAGTTTGAATTTTTTCTAGAATAGCTACTCTTAGATTGCCTCTCTTAGAAGTAATAAATTACTTTTTTATTACTTTTGATCTAAGAGGTCGTAATCGTGGGTTAGCGCTCTCATTGACAAGGATCTAGGATAGTCAGTGTCGTTAGCGATCGAAATGCGCTTATTCTGGCTGGCAATGGAACCATCACTTGTTAAGCCGAATTCACTCGAAAATAGATCCGCAGAAGTACTAACGACATAAAATCTGAAAATCATGTTTAGTAGTGTCAAGTCTCCATATTTATGGAAGATCCATGCATCGTTATGAATCACATAATAGTGAGATGCGAGGATAAGTTTTCACAATTTCAATTCTTTTCCGCGGTTTGTGCGAAAACAATTCAGAGACTCTGATTCTGCCTAGAATTGCTCCTGAATGTTTGTAAAGAGTAGGAAATATATATCATAGCAAAAATCTGTGACTGTGTGCTGGTGTTCATGTAAGCTATATCCTACTATATATACATATATAGAGTAGTTAAATTCTGAAGAGTCACTGCACGTGGGCTTGTGAAACGATTTGCCCAATGCCCAATTCGAGATCCTGCTGATCATTTGTTAACCAGGATTCTTGGCGAGCCAATGTGGACTCCAAAGTTCCCTTTTCTTGCACTATCTCACATTCTTACCTGCAGCATGCGTCAAAATAGTATCACCTCAATAATTTAGGAAGTCTTGACAACTTTTTTGACAGTTTTTTGTTTTGTGTTATCTGTTTTTTTTTGTTTTTAATAAAAGTATAGCTCATTGCCTAACAAAAAACATAAATCCATATTTCAAAATTTATACAAAAATTAGAGAAATCCGCAATTTTTTTCATTATAATTCCATGGTCTTTAATTAGAATTTCTAGGGAAATTTTTGGCACGTAATTTTATAGCTTATTAAATTTTACTACTTATAATGAAGTGCAAGTTTAAAGTTGCTAAAAAATTCCATTGCTTTTTTGTAATCTTTTTTTCCGGTGGTGTTACGCATTATCTCCATATAAAAAAGTGACGTGCGCCAAATTTGAGGTGAACTTCATGGACAAGTCGACGAACTGAATTAAGTCGAAGGACTGTAACGAGCTAAAATCTGAAAATCGTCTACCATACTTGTTAAGAGAGGATGCTTATGAAAAAGCTATGATCAAAACGCAGGGGCAATAGATTGAACGTAGAAAACGACAAATTTCCCAAGACAATTTTTAAAGTGTTTTTGTATTAGGCTTAAAACACTTTTGCGAAACATTTTCTTTATTTATAAAAAGTAGTTATTTCTCCCTTTTAAAGCGAGATTTCACTTTCTCAACTAATATTTTAAACTCTCCCAAATTTTCCAAAATAATAATATTCGCTATCACCTTTTTTCAATATTTTTTTGGCATGTCTAATAACTGAACGTCGGCACATACATATTTCTACTTTTTTCACGCCCGCACAACAAAATGCGCACTCATTGTTATGCTCTGTTTGCTAGCGGCAGCAGCAGCTACAAAATGATGCATGTTGCACGTTACTACAACAACCAGGGTGCAACGAACAGACTGAATTTGCATTCTTTTTATTATATTTTTCATATTTTTTAACTTTTCATTTAAACTAGTTTTTTGTTTTGTTTTGTCAGGTGCGATTGGTGTTGTGCTGAAGTCATTACTTTTATTAATATGTGGCTTATATTTATGTGGGTGTGCAGGTGTATTTTTCTAAGCATGCTTCTAAGTGAGGGCGCTCACCCTGCAGGAAACTCTTAAGCAAGTATGTGAAAATTCGAATTCATAACTAGTGTACTTTGTGGTCACCTACGAGCTAGTTACGAAGAGACTCGATTTCAACTAGTTATTAAGAGACCGAAATAGGGTTGTATAAAGAAAATTATATGTATGTATTAGGTATTTTCCGGTTACAAATGCAGAATTTTTTGGATTTTAATATAATCGATTTGTATTTTTGTCTCTACATAAATGAAATTAAATTTAATTTGTTGTTTGCGGGTTTAAAAAAATGGCTTTTAAGCTCATAAAAAGCATTTTTAAATTTTTTTTCAGTTGTTGCTTTTGTTGTTGTTATTGTCGTAGCAGCATAAAAATACCACCGTCTGCCGTGGCAACGATTTTTGTCTGTATATTTTTCGGCTTAGTCTCTGAAACGGTTGAACCGATTTTGATGGCACTTTCACCGACTGGTAGGGGAATTTTAAAAGCCACGGGGACTTCTACAATAACCCGTTAGATGCAGCTATAACCGAAATATATGGAAAAATTCTATTTATAGTCTCATTTTATTTTTTTTACATGCATACAAAAGTTTCTACGTATACATCTCGTTGCACAAATAAACACTTTTCTCGCGAATATCGATGTAATTTTAAGTGCCTGAGTAATATGACCAATTTTTAAAGAGCTTTGTTCTGATCATAGTAAAACTTTTCGCTGCGAACCCTAGCGGATGTAAGAAAGACTGAAATAAAAAAATCAAAAACCATTCCTGACCTCTGTAAAATTTTGCATGTTTGAGAACCAACAGTAATTATCCCCACTCACTCTAGATAACTGGCGGTATAGTGTCTGGCCAGACAGACGATTATATTTCAGTGAAGTGTCCAAATTAATGTACAGCAATTTGTTATGGTGTATTCTTAAAATGTTTGTGCTTTTACTCACAATTGTTTAAAGTGTATGGAAAGCAAACAAAATTTATTAGGTGATCTCTGTTTTACATTTATCACAAATTTTTTTGTTCCAAAAAATGCATTCAATAGAGAAATTTCGTTTTACAATTGAAAATGATCTTAAATACTTGCGGGTTTGCTGGCCACAAAGCACACTTTTTATTCCGTTCGTAGTAAAATTTTTCACAAATGCCTTAAAGAACTAAAAAATGGTGCTTCAGAGTAGGTGACTGGGACATATCAAACAGATCATCGAACATTACAGTGTTGTTGTTGTTGCCACATCATAAAAACTACTCATAATTGTTTAAGGCATGCTGCTCAAGTGACGGGTCTAGGCCGCATATAGGCATCCCGCGAAAAAATATATCCCCTCAACATTTTGACAAGTTTTGACATTTTATTTATTTGAATTTAGATTCTAATTATTTTTTAATAAAAATATATTGCCTTTCGTTAAAAAAACCATATTAATCCAAGTCTCAGACCTTGTGCTAGATTTACAAAAATTCGACAATTTTAATCAAAATTTAATCAGAATTACAAAGATCAATGTATCAGAATTAAAAAAACTTTGGGTACGGAATTTTTTAGCCCATTGAAACTCATAGTAAAGAGCAATTTGCTCTTTATAAACATAGCAGTGTTGTGTATTTTTTTTTTTTGCATAAATAAAATAATCTCAGATTTTGTAAATGGAGAAAATGCGCCATACAGTCAAGGAAAAAATATATAAAATATCAACGCGATTTTCTAACACCTTCAAACTTGCACTTTTTGTACTAAAATATAATAGGTTATAAAACTGAATACCCGACGTTTTTTTTTTTTTAATTTTGATACATTTTTGTTTTGTAATTCTGATTAAATTTTCATGATTTTCCAATGCTGCTGGAAAAAAAATGTTCAAACTTTTTTTTGAAGTTCAGTTTATTATTTATAAATGCATCATACTTTTCGTCTCGAAAACTGATGAAATGCAAATTTTTTTGTATTTTTTTCGAAGTGCAACAATTCAAAATTGGTGGAATTCGCCGCAGGGTACTTATTTAAGTGTATTTGTGCATGAATGCGTGTACTGTGTGGCATTTGTAGTCACACTCTAAGTAATTTAGCGCAATTGTAACGAGTAATTTGTGGCGCCACTGCAAAAATCGAGTCAAACGCCTGCAGATATTAATTCATATATCGTATCGTATATGTATGTATGTTTGTAGGTGTTTGCGCCTCAAAGCTTGCTAAGTGGATCACTTAAGTTAATTGAGTGCGACAAACTAATTGCAAATTTGTACTTTATTTTATTTAAAAATATTTTGTAATTTTTATATTTGTTGTAAATTGTTTTTGTTTTTTTGGAATAGCTGAATAACGGAAATTGAACATTTAGTAAAACATAAATCGGTGTACATTGCAGATATAAAAAGAAAAAAATGTTTGTAACAATTTTTAACAAAAAATATTTTTTAAATCCTTTTTGTGTGCCTGAATTTCACATGAATGTTGAATAAGGATATAGAACTAAGATTTAGGACATGAGAAAGAAGACATGATAAAATATCAGATGTAAGCTAGAAAATAGCAGCCAAAATGTTGTTATACAAGGCCCATTTTCGAAGAAAATATAAATTTGTAATTTTCTTCAAGTAAAGGAGAGCTCGGCCAAATACCCAAAAATCGTGTACGCGCCAATTATATACCTACATATATATATAAAGGGGATGAAAGGGAATATCTATATGTATATATATATTATATAATTGGCGCGTACACCCTTTTTGGGTGTTTGGCCGAGCTCCTATTGGTGGTGTGCGTCTTGATATTGTTTCGCAAATGAGGGACCTACAAACAGTTTCCGACTCCGAACGGCAGATACTTTTTATGAGAAGCTTTTTCAGGGCAGAAATACACTCGGAGGTTTGCCATTGCCTGCCGAGGGGCGACCGCTATTAGAAAAAACTTGTTTCTCAATTTTGGTGTTTTACCTAGATTCGAACCTACGTTTTCTCTCTTAATTACGAATAGTAGTTACGCACAAATCCATTCGAAAGTAAAAACACCCATTTAAGTTAATATAATATCTAAGAAAAAATAATACCTAAATCACACTTTCAATGAAACTTTACGACTCCCCACAAAAAAAGTCCATTTTATTCTCCTCTCATTACCGCACTTGACTTTGGAAACATGTAATCAGTGGACATCCGAACTGACAGTGACCTAGACCTTTGTACTAGCGCTTCGCCAATTTTTAGCGTGTGGTCTTCACCAGCTACACTCTCCACTATTATAATGAATTGTTTTTGTATTTTGTCGTATTTTCACTTGACTCTGATGAACCTTTCACTTTACTTGAAAATACAGCAGCAAACACCAACATTTGCAAACGTGTGGCAAGTGCCTTTGTACATATGTATTAGTTATTGTGTGCATTGACGTTTGCCGGGTTTCACTTTTTCATAACCGCAGCTATTTAGTATTTACCATAGCAAATTAACTATTAAAAGAGTCTAAATGAGCGAAAGCAGGGAAAACAGAAGCTTGACTAGCAGATAGTAGATGAGCAGTTTACGGCAAATCCAAATGTGAAGTACGCAAAAGCGCACATAATGGTGCTGGTGCAGAAATTAGTACCGCGGGAAATTTGGTTCTGTACGTTAAGCGTAAATATAGTTGAGAGAAGGGATATTCCTAAAGGTAGCGAAAACCTATCGATTACTTCATTAGAGCCACATTTTTTTATATAAATCTGAGCTTTAAAAAGTTATAATGAAACAGTACAGCGTAGCGGTGGATTTTCGCTGTGGAGAGCTTATTTGCGGCTTTGTTGCACTTTTATGGCCTAAGAAAAAAACAACAAATATTTTAAAAGGCGTTAGCTATTTGAATGGGGAAATGTGAAATTTTTGGCGAAAATTATTTTGCTTTTTAAGACTACAATAATTTAGTATGACACTTTGGATTGCGCGTGGGAAAAATGATTTATTAAGTCTGCAAAAATTTGCTGGTTGACATAAAGGCAAAGCTGATTAGATTAAGAGGTTCAGGCTCTAAGTTTTTAAACTACGAAAACCCAAAAAATCCTAGGAACTCCGAATTCATTTGCGCTGGTAGCACAAACTTAATCACGCTAACGGAAGACTTATAATTTTTGCAAATGGTGTCGTATGGCAATCATATTTGACACTTGTCAACTACACCACTGCAGCGTACAAACAGACAATCAATGGAGCGCGTGAAGGTCAAAACAAAGATTTCCTTCACTCAAAATAATTTTAGTTGTTATTTAGTAAAAAAGTTATTCAAAACTAGATTTAAAAATTGGATGACTGAAATTTGAAAAAGCGAGCCAAGAAGCAGCGAGGGAATGATAACTCCCAAAAGACTCAGGCTAAAAAGCCTATTGCATTCGAAGGTCTGCAAAGTAAAAGGGTTGATAGTCAAGGAGGAAAGGAGAGAAGTGATAGAGGGAAAGAGATTGGATAGAATAGAGACAGAGACAAAGATAGCTAGTCCTGTCAAAATTCTCAAGTTCCTTTGGCAAATCTGCAAATATTCGCCAGTTTGAGAGAATGAATGTTACTGGTTCTCATAACATCGAAACCCAAAATTTGTAGCTTTGCTCTAGCAAAGGCAAGGCATTCACGGCTCCTCTAAGCAAGACAGGTAAATCGGGTACTCAATGATGCCGAATGTGTTCATATGCTGTCCCCATGGGTTGTGTTCTGCAATAATACCGACCATCAGCTTTACTACAAACAGACAAGCAATGGAGCGCGTAAAGGGCAAAATAAAGATTTTCATCATTCAAATTAATTATTGTTTTTATTTAGTAAAAAAGTTTTTCAAAATTGTATTCAAAAATTTAATGATTAATTTTATAATGTTTTTCGAGTTAATTTTTTTTTTCTTTCAACCCGACCAAGTCCTTCATTACTTGGTTCTTCCAATGCAATGGAGGTCTTCCTCTTCCTCTGCTGCCACCTTTGGGCATCGTGTCGAATACTTTCAGAGCCCGTTCGCTTGTGCTCCTCCGCTTGGTATGATCTAGCCACCGGAGCCACTGGATCTTAATTCGCTGCATCACGTCCATGTATGCGTACATCTCATGCAGCTCATTGTTCCTTCATTCCGTCTTAATGTAAATTTTCAGAAAAACGACTGCTGAATTTTTTTCATATAGCAAGTGCAGTTAAGAAAAACTAGAGTTCCTCCTTTTTATTTTTTTTTTTTTTTCAAACGGTTTATTCTATATTTTTTACATGAGATCCATTTTTATATTGAATAAAGTGTCAAAAGTGTAAAATCGAGAATCTCTCTTGCCAAGTGCTACTTTGGACTAAGTAGGCAATTGAGTAGTAAAGTCCTCTCTCGACGAACAAAACTTACACTCTACAAGGTTCTCATCATGCCCGTCCTAACGTATGGCGCAGAATCTTGGACGATGACAACATCCGATGAGGCGACGCTTCGAGTATTTGAGAGAAAGATTTTGCTTAAGATTTTTGGACCTTTGCACGTTGGCAACGACGAATATCGCAGGCGATGGAACGATGAGTTGTATGAGCTTTATGACGACTTAGACATAGGGTCATGTCGTCCGAATGGATACAAACGCTCTGGCCCAGAAAGTATTCGATACGGTACCAGCTGGTGGTAGCAGAGGAAGTGGAAGGCCTCCTCTGCGTTGGAAAGATCAGGTGGATAAGGACTTGGCCTCACTTGGTGTATCCAGTTGGCGCCGGTTAGCACGAGAAAGAAACGACTGGCGCGCTTTGTTAAACTCGACCAAAATTACGTAAGCGGTTATCGCGTCCATTAAGAAGGAGAAGAAAGTGTCAAAGGTTATCGAAAAAAATATTAAAAATCTTAGACATTTCTTAGCCGCTTAAAATTTGCACTTCATTATTCCAAAATTTTATGGGCTTTAAATCTGTTTACTTGAAATTTTTCTGAAAATTCAAATTAGCGAATTTAAAATTTAGATGAAAATTTGTTAATTTTTTCTAAATTTTGTAACAAGTTTGAAATTTCCATTTTTGAGATTTTGATTAATAAATGAGCAAGATTTAAAAGTGAAAAATAACAAAAAAAAATTTAACTCGTAAAACATTGTAATTATTAATTAAAAATCATCATGCACTCTCTAATGCTCGCTACTGTATATAACAAATTTAACTTTATGCGCATAAGCACCAAAATCATAAATTTTTTTTGAGCTGCACTTTACAGATCATATTCAGCTTTAGCTTAGTCTTTTACAGATACTCGTAATATGTCCGGCTATCAAATGGAGCACAAAGCCTTCATACAAAGCAAACACACAAAGCCCAGGCAATACAATGGAGTTTTAAGCGAAATGTATCTCCCACGCGGCTCTCAGCGAACGGTGCGCTACTAATTGCAATGTAAATTGAACTAATCTGCTTAGGCACAATGGATATAATGGACACTCACGCATGCAGTTAACATATAAGTATGTGTGAGATGTGTACTCGTATACGCATACAAAGATTTTCATCAATAGCTGACTTATTGTGGCGATCAAATTTGAAGCGATTGTGCACTTTGTAACTAATAAAATTCGAAGACTTTTTCTTTTCCTCACAATATTCTCTAAAGATTTGATAGGCTTAATTTTGAAGTTTAAGTTGAACTAGTTTTGTTAGTGAACTTTCGCTTAGCTGATTTGTATGATTTGGTATTGAATTTTTTCCTGTATATTTGTATTGTTGCTTTTGCGGTACTTTGCAGCTTGCATTGCATTGCTTTACTTATTTTATCTCCCACATTGCTTTAAATTGCATCACTGCTGCTTTGTGTGTTTATAGGCTGTAAATTAGTGATTTTTCAAAGCGGGTTCGCTTCTTAAGTCTTTGCTTTTTTTTCATCTATACTTTGTATTGCTTTGAGAGCATTTTTTCTGCTATCTATCAATACTTAATTAGTCGAATTAAGGTGCATTTTAGAAATGCTGGCATATTGTTCTCCCCACCACGCATATACTCCCCTATCCCTGCCGCTGCTGTCAATTGGCTGCATGAGTCTGCTTTTGTCACTTATTCACTTGCTCAATACGCTTTCGTTCAATATTTTTTAACTTTGTTTGCAGTTCAATAATTTTAAGTGCTTTATGTGCTTCCTATTTGGGACATTGCACTTTCTATGTGCGCATTTTTGGTTGAAAAAAGTTCCACACCAAAATTAATATCATGACATGGAGGTTGTGGGGCCCGTCAAATAGTGGCAAAGCAGTGACGATGATTTTGTATTTTTGAACTTTTTTTTGTATCACTATCTACACATGCATATATGTATGTATGTAGAGAAAAAAATAGTTTTAATTTTTCCTACTCCACCCAACAGTTGAGCCGATCGCCTGCTTTCAGCGTTTCCTCGATTGGTAAACAAAATCGAACGTAATAATAATTACACACACGCTAAAAAATCCACAACGCAGTCAAAGTAAATGAGCTACCAAGTTAACCGCCTACCCGTCTGTGCATAATTTCAGCTGAGTCACGCATGCGCGTAAAGGCAAATACTCGCATGTCTCTTAGCCCACCTCAACGTTGGTCTATGCACATTGGCGTTGGTGCGTGTTTGCGCTGCATTTTTTACGTACAAAAACTTCGTTCGCTTGGAATTTGAAATTCAGTTATTCCGTAGCTCAATCAAAGTGAGCGGCCATATTAGCTGTGCGGTGCGCCCATTGTTGGTTCATTGGCTGTTTGCTGTTGTTCATTACGTCCATTTGATGGACTTTCACTGCTTGGTCAATTCCATTTTTAATTCACTTTGATTGCATTTTAGCTGATTCAATATTTTTCAAATTTGTTTTTTTATTGCATTTTTTGTTATTTTCTTCTTCACCGATCTTTCAGCTTGGAAATGGTGATGTGGCAAGTTAGCATGCAACTGCATTTCAAATATCGATTATTTCAATAACTTTTTGTCTTGCCTACGATTTAGTTGTTGTTCATTTTGATTGATTTCCTAATTGGTTGTAACGCATATCCATCATATTTTCAAATACTCGCTGGCACGAAATATGGTTGTGAGAAGGAAATGGGCAACAATTAATTGCTTAACTAGGTGTTAACAAATTTGAAATTAATTTCGTTAAATGTCTTAATTATTAGAGGAATTGACGAGGTGGAACAACTGCATTAAATTTTACTCAAATTACTCCTCTTTTAGTTGGTTACTCAAAAAAAAAAAGTACAAAATTTTCCTACGAATTTTTTCATATCATACTGCCTAATATAGAATTTCAAGTTTTTCCATGCATTTTAAATATGTGCTACAATACTTGACACACATTTGCATAATAAGAAAAATTAAATAAAATGTTTCCTTCAAATTTTGTCAATTGCTATCCCCAAATATAGGGGAATGAATAAATGAATTCTTGAAGCACCATACTTAGCCACTGTGATACACCAATACAACGAGTTCCAAGGCGAACGTCGATCCGTGCAGAATGAATTTCGCGAAGGCCGTCCAAAAGCGGTTGTTGCGCCAGAAACAGTCGATGTTGTGCCTCAATTGATAATGCAAGATAGTCATGTGACATATAGCGAGATAGAGGCATGCTTGGATATGAGTGGGGCCAGCATGCATTCAGTATTTCATAAACATTTGGTCATCAAGAAGAAGAAGAATTGTTCTCCACATAATTCGGTAATTAGCCAAAAAAGGACATGGAAAGGGCTTACTAAAGAAATGTTGGTAAAGAAATTGGTAAATAATTGTGAAGAAATGTTAACGTAATTAAGTGAATAAGTTTTAACAAGTTACAAATCCTTGACTTATGCAAATAAGTCGGAAACAAAACAGCAGCAATCGACGTTCGAAACTAACTTAAGCCAACTAAAGAAGGAGCACCTCAAAACGCACGGTCGTCTGCTCTTTTTTCGCAAAATCTGGTCATATCGCAGCAACTGTACTGGAGAAATTTAAAATAGGCAATTCTGAGTGATACAGAGCCACTTGTTTGCAAGAAGTTTTGAAAGAATTATGGCATCCACCTGCGAAGATGAATAATGCTGCACCAAGACAACGCGAGCTCTCACTATTAAAAAAACATACTATTTTCTTGTTTAAAATTTCAAAAAATAATGAAAAGTATAGTTTTCCCAAAGGAATAGAAAAAAATAAAAACTTTATAAAGCACCAACTTTATTTTACTTCAAAAAAATCCAAAAGTAAAAAAAAACACAAGCAAAATTTTATTTTCTTTTCTAAAATTTCTTTTTTTTCAAAGGTATATTTTATCCTAAATTTAATTAAAAATAGAAATATATAAAGATCTTAAAATGAACCACAGATATTTCCCTATAAGAAATGCAAAAAAGCAAAAGTTAGTTTACCAAAAATGTTATTTTATTTTATAATTTTTTTTTCGAAAGTATATTTTATCGTAGAAAAATAAAAAAAAAATAATGAAAATTTTAAAAAGAACCACAGATATTTTACTTGCAAAAATGCCAAAATAAAACATTTTGCAATTTTATTTTATTTTAGCTTAAAATTTTTCTTTTCATAATATATTTTATCCTAAAAAACAAAAATCATTATTTTCTTTTCTTCTTCTTCGTTCTAAACTTTAGTTTCAAAAGTTTATTTTATAAAAAAAAAAAAAAAAATTATAAAAAAGTAAAAAAAACACAGATATTTCACTTAAAAAAAATAGCAAATATATTATTTAAAAGAGTTTAAAACAAAGTTGTAAGCATTTTAAAATGAACCTCAAATACTTCCCTTAAAAATAGCCAAAAAAATTAACTCAAAACATTTTCTTTTCTTTTCTAACAATTTTTTTTCAAAACTATATCTTATCCTAAAAAAACATAAAAACTTTAAAGCGAATTACACCTGTTTCACTTAAAAAATATGTCAAAACAAAAATTTAGCAAAAAAATATTGTTTTATTTATTTATTCACACAAAAAATTAAAACAAAATATAAAAATGTTAGAAATATAGATAAAAAATATTTCACTTTAAGAATATATAAAAAAAATTAACAAAAAAAATATTTTTTTTCTCTAATTAATTTTTTTTTTATTTTCAAATTAATTAACAAACAAAAAATATTTTGTTTTTTTACTTATTTTTTTTTTTTAGATTTAAAAGAAATGTTAAGCATTTTAAAATAATCATAGATACTCTAAAAAATACCAAAAAAACTACATTTTTACAAAACCAAATATTAGTATGTTCTCTTCTAAATTTTCTTTTCAAAAGTACCTATATTTTATCCTAAAGAAACAAAGAAAATTAAAAAAAACATTAAACAGAACTGCAGATATCTCACTTTAAAAAATGCACACAAGAAAAAAAACAAAAAAAAAATTACTTTATCTAAAACTATCTAAAAATGAAATTTAAAAACTACGAAAAATATTTCACTTAAAAAACAAACCAATCTAGCAAAAAAAATTGTTATTTTCTTTCATACTTTGTTTAAACTTCAAATGTATATTTTATCGTATAAATTGAAATTAAAATGTTTATTGTTTAGTGTTAATAAAATGTTATACAAATTTTGATATTTCACTTTACAAAAATACCAAAAACAAATTTACAAAAACATTTTGCATATTTTCCTCCCTAAATTTTTTTTTAAGTTTATTTTATGCTAAAAAATTTCAAAACAAAAAATTCATAAAAATGCAGACAACATTTCAATTTAAAGAAATAGCTACCAAATACATGCAAACAAAAACAAATTTTCCACACAAAAAAATCTTTGTTCTAAACAAAATTTTTTTTCAGAAGTATATTTTGCCCTAAAAAATTAAAAATAAAAAACAAAATTGTAAAAATTTAAGATGAACCCTAAATATTTCGCTTTAAACAAATACCTGCCAAATATACATATAAAAAAAAAGGTTTTCCAAAAAATATTATTTTCTTTTTTAAACAAAATTTCTTTTCAAAAGTATATTTTGTCCGAAGGAATTAAAAAAATATCAAAATTACTTTATTTATTATTTATTAATTTATTTATTTCACTTTAAAATATACTGTACTAAAATTTTCAACTTCGAATAGATTTAAAAAATTGTTATTTAACTTTTTCAAAAAAACATTTTCCATTTTCCTCTTATCATACTCAAGCCTACAAATGAATTAATTTTTAGAAGAATTGGCGACAACGTTCAAAACCTTTGGATTACTTGACTTGGAATTGTTCACCACTTTTTACAACTTTTCATCATTTCAAAGAGGCGAACACAATCAAGTATTGACAATTTATATGAAATGGTGGGAACAGTGTCGAAATGAAGTAAAGCTAGCGATATTGAGCACCATCAATATGACGGAAAAGTTTTTGGTATACCAATGATAAAATATCGATAGTCTCCGATAGGGTAGACACATGACGTGTCACATGTTTCAGTAATCATAAGGGCAGTGCGAAGGGATGAGTTCTTCTGCCTGGCTGTTGGTGTTTGTAATCAGTCGGTAGCTCACAGTTCCTTGGCAACAACTAGCTTACCCTAGTTAACCAATTCAAATGTGATAATTAAATCTGTTACAAAAAGACAATCACTCAGACCCTCATCATTACTTCTGTCTCTCTACTCGTCATTATCTCAAAGCCAATGAAATCATTACTTCAAGAAGAAATTCTATTAGACGTTAAAAGTTTATGTGGGCTGAGTATTACTATGTATTACAAAAATTTTATAAACTTGCTAGAGGATTTTTGCAAAATATTTGTATCATCATCTAAGCAGTAGAATGCAAAGACATAAGGAATATGCACTGCATGTGGCATAAGTAATATTTTTTGAGCATACGAAATTTGTTGCCAGATATGTCAGCTTCCCAATTATTAACGTATGAACCAGCTGCCCAAATATTTATAACAGTGTCCAAAAACCCCAAAAAAAAAAAATACCAAGAAAGAAATTCACATTAGCTGACTCACCGAAATTTGCGCACCGAATGGCGAATAATCCGCCGCGGACGAGGACTGCAGTTGTGACTGTGGTAACTGCTGTTGCTGCTGCCGCTTGCCGTCATTGCTGATGAACAACAGCTGCTCCTGATATGAACCCGGTTGGGTGTAAGCACCATTGGACAATGCCGCACCAGCGCGTGTGCCTGTTAGGTAAGCGGCTTGCGCGGCTGGCTGGCGATTCGACTGGAACGCAGCGGATGGCACAAAGCGTGTCTGCGCATTGGGTGCTGCGAAGTAGTAGCTGGATGTATCTGCAAATAAATTGAACAAAAAATTGTAAACAAAAACATTTAAGTGAAAACGAAAACAGTAAGCAAATAGAAAATTAATTAAAGGGTAAACAAATGTGTAAGTAAAATTTGATTTGCATGCAAAAAAAAAAAAACGGATTTAGAGGGAAAATCAGATTTGTTTTGAAGATTGCGATTGTGGAGATCTAAGAAGCAACAAGAAGTACGTAACGGATGGCGTAAAAATCATAATTAAAATGTAATATTTGCTTAGAGTTATGTAAATCTATAGCGATTTGTGTATTTTTGTATGGTTATTTGACTTTTTTGTATGTCTGTAAAAAGTATATTCAGTATTGTATTTAGGTGGTCAAATGTATGCAATGCAAACTAACTTCAAATTAATTTATGGTTTTTCATTGCAAGTCATTAGAAAGTGCAGACCGAAGCAGGCGATTTCTCAGTTATACAATTTTGTTATCATTTTTTTTTTTTGCTTAATACAAAAGAAATTAAAGAAAGATTTATAAAAGAAGATAGTTGGATATGAAGCATGAAATCTATGGAGAAAAATTTTCTGAATTTTCAGTAATTTTTTTTTTCATATTTCTTATAAAATTCGTCTGCAATTGTAGTAAAGCAAAGAACTTCTTACTTCCCCTAATGCGACCACAACGCGCACAAAACAGGTTAATTGCGTTAGTCTGCACAAAAAATTGTTTTTTTATTTATTTCAAAATAGGCAAATTACCGAACACATTTTTCGGTTTTACTTAATTCTGGCGCTTAAGTTAAATTTTGAGTTTTGGTGTATTAAGAGACTTATAGTAGAATTTATGGCAAATATTTTTGCAGTAGATTTAAACCCGTCTTAAGCCTCTGTTGTTAGTATTTTTGGCGCCTTACCATAAAATTGACAAAAAGGCGCACCTCTTGGGGAGTTAGAGATTTAAAATATTCCACAAAAATACTCCTCCTGATTTATCACAAGAATGAACAAAAAGCGAAAACTTTTGCTGAAATAAAAGGCAGACTTCAATTTTTAAGGTGTTACATACGTCCAGAATTTTCAAAAAATCGATTTTCTTTTTACAGATTATTATCCTTTATAGTTTTAGGTGTATTTCTGTGGATGTAGATTGTTTGGTGCGAGAGAGTTTGATGCGCACAGGTAGATGCCCTTCGTTTGAGGCAGTCGATCTCGAGCGAAATGCACTTGAAAGTTTAAACTCGTTTTTCTCGAAACTACTTTTCCGGCACGGTTTGCATGATAACTCATACAGTTTTTAAAATTTGTTGACGCGGTTTTTTTGTTTCCTCTATAGATTTGATTTTTGTTATTTTTATTAAAAAATTTTATAATTAAAATTAAAGTGTGACATTTATGACGCAAAACGCATACTTTTTTTAAAATGCCGTAAATTGCAAAAATTTAAAGAATTTTTTTGCTTTTTACAGATCCATCAGGAGAAATGATGCAGACAGTGGATTAACTTTTTTTCATTGTACTTGGGGTCACGTGGTTTTTATATACCAGTTTTGTAAAGAAAAATTTAAATAAATTTTTTTATAGAGTTTAAGTACTAATAAACAATGTATAACATTTTTTTATATTTATTTCTATTGTTGTTCCTTCTAAAAGAGTTCTTCTTCTAGCGCATTTTTGGCACTGCTGGACGTATGTAACCCTTGAAATCGCAGATACAGAGAGAAAGACATATTTTTTGTCCCCTGTACCAGTATCCATTACCGAAACCTTGTTATTTTGGAAAGAGTTTGATTTTTTCGTACGGTATTACCATTGACAGCTAAGTGCCTCCAACCATTTTAGATATGCTTTCTTGCATGCCTCTCATCACCAAACCAGAAAGAGTAGAAAAATGTGGTTGCACGTCCGACCATAATTTTTCTCAAAAAAAAGTGCGGATGAGATTTTTTTCGCTCACGAAAAGTAATTGCAATAGTTACTTACATAATTAAGAAAAATAAAGACAGACAATAACGACAGTTGGTTTGTTTTGAAACGTTTCACACGCAGAAATTTCCAGAAGTTTATATATATATATATATATATATATACTATATAATTGGCGCGTACACCCTTTTTGGGTGTTTGTCCGAGCTCATCCTCCAATTTGTGGTGTGCGTCTTGATGTTGTTCCACAAATGGAGGGACTTACAGTTTCAAGCCGACTTTTTATGAGGAGCTTTTTCATGGCAGAAATACACTCGGAGGTTTGCCATTACCTGCCGACGGGTGACCGCTATTAGAAAAATGTTTTTATTAATTTTAGTGTTTCACCGAGATTCGAACCAACGTTCTCTCTGTGAATTCCGAATGGTAATGAGAAGTTTTTACATAGTAGAAATATGTATACTTGAAACTTTTTGGAGGTCTACCGAGAGGTGAAAAAAAACTTTTTGAAAACTTGAGTGTTGTTGCGTTAGAAAAAACTTGTTGATTTTTTACTTCGTTAGTAGACTCAGCGGGATAAATGATATGGTTGTCACTCGCAAGCTCACTCTACTAAAGCAGTCTTAGAGGTAATGAGTAACTCGGTGCTCACCACTTGTAATATTGAAGACACAATATTGGTGGATAAGAGAGATTTGGGAAGGTCGGCCGAGGGCGACTGTTGCTAGAAACAACTTTTTGATATTTGGCATATGTCCGCAGTACGTATTGAAAGTTTGAAGAATTTTACTCCATAGCTAGACTACCTCGGTTAAAGTCATATATATCCGTGAGTTTTTCTTCGATTTCCTTGAAATTTTGGCACAGCATTCAAGAAGTATTATGCTTTAGAAAAATGTGAAAAACAAAAATTCGATGTCCTCAAAATAAATCCATAAAACTCGTTTAAAAGTTCGTTTGTTTCAAAACTCTTCAACTGGACTATTTCGGTTAAAGTTATATATCTCCGTAAGTTTTGCTCTGATTTTCTTGAAATTTTGACATAACATTTCGGAAATATTGTGCTTTAGAAAAAGGTGAAAACACAAAATTCCATGTTTTCAAAATAAATCCATAAACACGTTTAAACCTTTCCACCTTTTCTTTGCTTCAAAACTCTCTAACTAGACTACTTCGGTTAATATATCTCCGTAAGTTTTTCTTTGATTTTCTTAACATTTTGACAAAGAAAATGCACATAACCTTCGCAAAAAAACAAAAAAAAGCCACTTTTGCCAAAATTATATGGGCTATAAAACTGTCTGGTCGAAAATGTTTTAAAAATACTGATAAAAAAATGTTGAGATTTGGGAAAAATGTTGTGAATTTTTGTTTTAACTTTCACAAAGTTCGAAATTTGGATTTATATAATTTTTGTAGGAAAAATAATTATATTTTTATTTAAAAAAATACTTAAAGTAAATATTTAGGTAGGTGAAATGGCTAGACTGCGGCTAGACTCTCCCCAAGCAGCACCTAAAATAAATAAGAAAAAAATAATTTGTTAAAACTTGTCCATAAGCCTCTGTGCTATATTTATTTAACGCAATATATTTTCAATTTTCTTAGACTGAAAATTATCTTACGTTAAAGAAATATTTCTATAATCAGTAAAATTTTAAAAATCATCATCGGCCAACATTCGTTGAATAATCACTGTATGACTGTAGCAGCTCCTCCTTGTAAGTAATGCGTTCATTATGTATCGACCACCAGCATCTGAGGATGCATACAGAGAATACACACATATATACATGCATTGAAATACTAAATCACTTTCGGTATTACAGTAGTCAAGCCGCCATCTAAATCACATATTTCATTTAACTACCGCTTTGTCGCACTTTTCTTTCTCGCCAAGCTCATTATTGCTTTAAACAATCGAATGCCTTGACAATCAAACGATCGCAACATTGTCCAAATAACATCAATCTTCCTCTAAAGCTGCAATCAGCGTAACGGTGGCCATACAATTTTCCGTTCAAGAGCGTCACCGCTGCAAATATGAGTTTCGTAGCTTGAGTTGGGCAAGTCGAAGCAGGTTAGAGTATTTTGGCAGCAGTGAACAAGTATTTAGTAAATACTCGTAGCAGTGGCCCGCATTTGCTGCCTCCTACTTTGTCAGCACACTTGACATTTTAATTTCATTTTGTCAATTGACACGCATTTGCTAACTTTTTTTATGTAAATATGTAAGAAAAAGAGAAAAGAGAGACTTTTAATTTTTCAATTCACAAAATAATATACATAAAATACATAAAAAATTTTATGAAAAAAAAAATATTGTATTCCTTCGTATAGTTTATACGGGACCTGTTGCAAACCCAGAAAGTCGGTCAGCACAGGTACGGCGAAAACGAAGGAACGATTTTATCTACCTTCTTTGATTAGAGTTTTCAATCAGCAAACGATTTTAAAAAACTCCTGCCAAACGAAGAAGGCACGCCTCTCTAATAGAGTATGAAATGATATAATCGAGCGCGCCGCGAGACTCGAACTCGCGTCTCTTGTATTATTACTACAAATATTGTTATTGAAGCCAACGCGCTAGCACGCTCAACTAATACATGTCAAATTAAATTCGGACAAATGTTTATTTTCACTGGCATGTGTTGAATTTCAACATACTGTGGTGACGTGGGCTGAAGACTGATATTCACCATGGATCAACAAAGCTATTTTTACTACAATTTACCACAGTTTGTTCATTTTGTTTTCGCTGAGGTAGGTTCTTATTTCACCATATTGGCAGTGGTCAACAGTGTTGCCAGAGAAATGCCAATAAAAATCTGTCTAAAAAATCTTGAAAAGCAAAAAAAAAGAAGCTTAGAGGCTGTTTTTTATGACGGAAAGTTTTTTTTGAAGATTTTCACACATAAAAATACTATTTTATGTGCTATACAAAAAAAAACTTATTATTTACAGCTGAGGGTCACAATTACCCGTTGCTGCAGTGGCTTATTTTTATGGCATTCGCAAATCGTCTTAAAAGTCGATGCCGCCAGCCAAGATGTTATTAAAAGGAAAGGAAAGATTTCCGGGATCAGTAGAGTTGAGATCAATAGGAGGCTATACTATTAAACACAATAAATAAGTTTCAAGGAATTCTGTGTTTTCTAAAACCCATGTATTTGCTTTAAATCACTGAGAGACAAATAACTCCAATAACCTAAATTTGCTCCGACTAGCTGATACTCCCATTAGAGAAATATGCCGATCACAAAGAGTTAAAAAAATGTTTCACACTGGAACTCTAGGAATTTATGATGAGGATGATGAAAGTGTTAAGTTAATAGTTTTTTGATATAAAATACGTACAAAAAAATTTATATAACAAGAAAATTTTTAATTCAAAACTGTTGAAATATTTTAGAACATGAAACGCTTTTATGTACATATATATATGAATGAAGATATACTTATTCATATATTTGGCTTGTTAGCCTTAGTCGCAAATGTCTTTCCTTATAATTATAATTCATTTTTAAATATTTCGAAATATTTGTTTTTGTAGCTCTTAAAAACTTGTTTTTCAAATTTTTTGTTTAATTAGTTATAAAAACGTGATTGCTCAAAACTTAGAGCAGTTCGAGAGTATCTCTTGTCACTAGTGGTGGAGATATGAAACTTACAAGTAATAAACTGATGAGATTTCCTGAAATTCTGCTGAAGCCAAATTAAATATTATTTCGGCATGTAAACAAAATCTAAAGCATATAAACACGTCATATTCGAAGATATATCAAAAGTGTTGTATTAAATAGTCTATTTTAATGTAAATATGAATAAAAATGTACAAGGTGAATATTTAAGCTCGAAAATCTTATTTTAAAATTTTTAGTTTTTGTTTTTTGATATGGGGAGAAAATTGTACTTTTCTTTATACTTGAAATATAAGCTGAGCGCTGTTTGATATTTGAAAAGAAAGTGCAAAAAGTTATTTAGATTTCGCAGAAAAGGTAGAAAAACACTGAAGTGCACATTAATATTGTTTAATGGTATTTTTCTGGATATTTGCTCCATTTTTGTAAAAAGTTGCACTGCTCGAGAGTCAAAAGTCAGTGTAATTGCGAGGCAACGCCAACAACCAAATATGCATTTTTTATAGAAATTGAATTAAGTTTTTCTGCGGAGGTTGTTGTAATTTTGCTCCTTTTTAGTATTGTTTTTTACTCTTTTATTTGGTGTACATTTTATATTATTTCGGAAGATAAAACTAAGTTGCTCCGAAAATTTCAAGTTATGTTTTTGAAAACTAACAATACTTCTTTTTTATTTCATTGCCCTCCAATCGGCATCTAAGCTTTTACATTGTTTATATTGAAAAGGGGAGAAATGTTTTAAGATTTTTTTTTCATAGTTTTCGGAAACCATTTTTATAAGTTTTCTTTCAGTTCTTTATTTATATTTCTGACTGTAAGTTGAAAATAAAATTATTAATTTCTTATAAATTATAAAGTTTTCACTTTCTATAGTGAAAAAGCCGTTATGCAATATTTGTTCTTCTTATTGATAGTTTTTTTATATTGAAATAAAAAACCAAAAATACGAATAAATCGTGCTTTTGAAGTCAAGAACTACTTTTTTAGGTGCTCTGCCTTCCAATCGGCGTCTACACTTCGAACCATTTCATATTGAAAAATAGAGACATTTTTTTAAAAATACCTTTCGGTAGTTTGCTCATTCTAGCTTTCCGGAGATCATTTTTAAGGTTTTTTAATATTAATACTTTATATAGTAAAAAAACAAGTTTGAAAATTTTGTTCTTTTTGTTATTGATAATAGTTCGAATTATAAAAATATTACAAATATATTAAATATCTAAAAATCAAAATATTAAAATCTACATATGCGGCCAAGCGCGCGTATAGTTGAAAGTCACACATCAGAAACAAGGAAAATTTTGACCGATGGCTAACTATGCTAATTTCGGATGTGATGCCGCAAATATAATACTTCACAAAAATTTGAAAATTTCCTACCTATTGTTGGAAAATGCTTCAATACGAAAATTCCCTTTTATGGAATTTTGATTTCCAAAAAATTCTAATATTCTGCTAACTAACTTTAGAAAATGATTCAATGCGAAAATTCTTTTTTATGGAATTTTGATTTCCCAAAAATTTTGAGTTTAAGTACTAATAAACAATGCATATACTTTTTTTATATTTATTTCTATTGTTATTCCTTCTAAAAACAGTTTTTCTTTTAGTGCATTTTTGGCACTGCTGGACGTATGTAACCCTTGAAATCGCAGATACAGAGAGACATACATATTTTTTGTCCCCTGTACCAGTATCCATTACCGAAATTATTTTGGAAAGAGTTTGATTTTGTCGTACGGTATTACCATTGACTGCTACGTGCCTCCAATCATTTTAGATATGCTTCTTGCATGCCCCTCATCACCAAACCAGAAAAAGTAGAAAAATGTGGTTGCACGTCCGATCAAAATTTTTCTTAAAAAAAAAAGTGCGGATGGGATTCTTTTCGCTCACGAAAAGTAATTGCAATAGTTACTTACATAATTAAGAAAAATAAAGACAGACAATAGCGACAGTTGGTTTGTTTTGAAACGTTTCACACGCAGAAACTTTTGAGAAGTGTTTGGCCAAGCTCATCCTCTAATTTGTTGTGTACGTCTTGATGTTGTTCCACAAATGGAGGGGCCTACAGTTTCAAGTCGACTCCGAACGGCAGATATTTTTAGGAGGAGCTTTTTGGCGACCGCTATTAGAAAAATGTTTTTATTAATTTTGCTTTCACCGAGATTCGAACCAACGACCTCTCTGTAAATTCCGAATGGTAATGAGAAGTTTTTATAGCAGAAATATGTACACTTGAACCTTTTTGGAGGTCTACCGAGAGGGGGAAAAAAACTTTTTGAAAACTTGAGTGTTGTTGCGTTAGAAAAAACTTGTTGATGTTTTACTTCGTTAGTAGACTCAGCAGGATGAATGATATGGTTGTCACTCGCAAGCTCCCTCTACTAAAGCAGTCTTAGAGGTAATGAGTAACTCCATACACCCCACCTGTAATATTGAAGGCACAATAGTGGTGGTTACTAGAAACAACTTTTTGATATTTGGCATATGTCCGCAATACGCGTCGAAAGTTTGAAAAATTTTACTCCATAGCTAGACTACCTCGGTTAAAGTCATATATCTCCGTAAGTTTTTCTCCGATTTCATTGAAATTTCCACATAACATTTCGGAAATATGCTTAAGAAAAAGGTGAAAAACAAAAATTCGATGTCTACAAAATAAATCCATAAAACTCGTTCAAAATTTCCTCTGTTTCAAAACTCTCTAACTGGACTACTTCGGTTAATGTAACTCCGTAAGTTTTTCTCCGATTTTCTCAAAATTTTTACACAGCATTTAGAAAAATATTGTGCTTTAGAAAAAAGTACAAAACCAAAATTCGAAGTTATGAAAATAAACCCATAAAACTCGTTTAAATTTCCTTTGTTTCAACAAATTCGATACAGCATTTAGAAAATATTGTGATTTAGAAACAGCTGAAGAACCAAAATTTCATGTTTTCAAAATAAACCCATAAAACTCGTTTAAAGTTTCCTTTGCTTCAAAACTTCCTAACTGAACTATTTGGGATGACATATCTCCATAAGTTTTTCTTTGATTTCCGTGAAATTTTGACACAGAAAATGCACATGACCTTCGCAAAAAAACAAAATTACTGGATTTTTTGAGCCACTTTGGCAAAATTATAGTCCATACTATAAAACTGCCTGCCCGAAATGTTTGTAAAAATTCTAATTAAAAGAAGTTCAATTTTTATGAAAATTTTATGGTTTTTTTAAACTTGCACGAAATATGAAACTTGGATTTATATGTATTGTTTTTGTAGGAGAATGAACTAAATATATTTAAAATAGAAAATTAAAAAAAATATTGAAATTATATAGGAAAAAAATAATTTGTCAAAACTTGTCCATAAGCCCTTGTGCTATATTTATTTAACGCAATATATTTCCAATTTTCTTAGACTGAAAATTATCTTACGTTAAAGAAATATTTCTATAATCAGTAAAATTTGAAAAATCATCATCGGCCAACATTCGTTGAATAAGCACTGTATGACTGTAGCAGCTCCTACTTGTAAGTAATGCATTCATTATGTATCGACCACCAGCATCTGAGGATGCATACATAGAATACACACATACATACATGCATTGAAATACTAAATCACTTTCGGTATTACAGTAGTCAAGTCGCCATCTAAATCACATTTTTCATTTAACTACCGCTTTGTTGCACTTTTCTTTCTCGCCAAGCTCATTATTGCTTTAAACAATTGACTGCCTTGACAATCAAACGATCGCAACATTGTCCAAATAACATCAATCTTCCTCTAAAGCTGCAATCAGCGTAACGGTGGCCATACAATTTTCCGTTCAAGAGTGTCACCGCTGCAAATATGAGTTTCGTAGCTTGAGTTGGGCAAGTCGAAGCAGGTTAGAGTATTTTGGCAGCAGTGAACAAGTATTTAGTAAATACTCGTAGCAGTGGCCCGCATTTGCTGCCTCCTACTTTGTCAGCACATTTGACATTTTAATTTCATTTTGTCAATTGACACGCATTTCCTAACTTTTTTTATGTAAATATGTAAGAAAAAGAGAAAACAACTTTTAAGTTTTCAATTCACAAAATAATATACATAAAAGTACATAGATTTTATGAAAAAAATTAAAATTGTAATTCCTCCCTATAGTTTATACCGGACCTGGTTGCAAACCCAGAAAGTCGGTCAGCACAGGTACGGCGAAAACGAAGGAACGATTTTATCTACCTTCTTTGAACAGAGTTTTCAATCAGTAAACGATTTTAAAAAACTCCCGCCAAACGAAGAAGGCACGCTTCTCTAATAGAGTAGGAAATGATAATATCGAGCGTTGTGAGATTCGAACTCGCGTATCTTGCATTATTACTACAAATATTGTTATTAAAGCCAACGCGCTAGCACGCTCGACTAATACATGTCAAATTATATTCGGACAAATGTTCATTTTGTCTGCTATGTGTTGAATTTCAACATACTGTGGTGATGTGGGCTGAAGACTGATATTCACCATGAATCACCAGTTCTATTTTTACTGCAATTTACCACAGTTTATTCATTTTGTTTTCGCTGAGGTAGGTTCTTATTTCATCATATTGGCAGTGGTCAACAGTGTCGCCAGAGAATGTCAATAAAAATCTGTTTAAAAAATCTTGAAAAGCAAAAAAAAAAACTCAGAAGTTGCAATGTTTTTTATGCGGGAAAAGGATGTTCACACATAAAAATACTATTTTATGTGCTATTCAAGAAATTATTTATGCAGCTGAAGATCACAGTTACCCGTTGCTGTAGTGGCTTATTTTTACGGCATTATTATTAGAACGTACGCAAGTCATCGTAAAAGTCGGTGCCGCCGCCAAGATGTTAGTGAAAGGAAAGGAAAGAATTCCGGGATCAGTAGAGTTGAGATCAATAGAAAGCTATACTATTAAACACAACAAATAAATTTAAAGGAATTCTGTGTTTTCTAAAACCCATGTATTTTCTTTAAATTCTGAGAGACAAATAACTCCAAAAACCTAAATTTGCTCGGACTAGCTGATACTCCCATTAGAGAAATATGCCGATCACAAAGAGTTAAAAAAATTGTTCACACTGGAACTCTAGGAATTTATGATGATGATGATGAAAGTGTTAAGATAATAGTTTTATGATATAAAATACGACAAAAAAAAATTTATATTACAATAAAATTTTGAATTCAAAACTGTTGAAATATTTTAGAACATGAAACGCTTATATATATATGAATGAAGATATACTTATTTATATATTTGGCTTGTTAGCCTTAGTCGCAAATGTCTTTCCTTATAATTATAATTCATTTTTAAATATTTCGAAATATTGATTTTTGTAGCTCATACAACTTTTTGTTAATTTTTTTTTAAATTAACTATAAAACATGATTGCTTAAAACCTAGAGGAGTCCAAGAGTATCTCTTGTCACTAGTGGTGGAAGATATGAAACTTACAAGTAATAAACTGAGAAGATTCTTTGAAATTCTGCTGAATCCAAATTAATTATTATTTCGGTATACATATAAACAAAGTCTAAAGCATCAATAACATAAAAAATATGCCTAAGGCATAATTAATATTTTATGTTCGAAGATATTTCAAAAGTGTAGCATTCAATATTTTATTTTAATGTAAATCTTATTTTAAAATTTTTATTTTTTGTTTTTTTGTAATGAGGAGAAAATTGTTTTTTTAGAGGTTAGGTTTTCAAGTTGGCACTACTTTTTTCGTAGATGGTCTTTTTGACAGCTGTCACTTGATTTATGCTCAGTTTGGTTTGCCATTTCATAATGAATAGACTTACACCTGATCAAGCGCGTCGCACGTTCGGTGAATGGGCCCAAAACGAGATGGCCACCGATTCCGATTTTCACAAGAAAATTTTGTTCAGCGATGAAGCTCACTTTTGGTTGAATGGGTATGTCAATAAGCAAAATTGTCGCATTTGGAGTGAACATAATCCACAAGCCATTGCTGAGACGCCGTTACATCCTCAAAAAGTCATTGTTTGGTGTGCTCTATGGGCAGAGGGAATCATTGGTCCATATTTCTTTAAAAATGAAGCCGGCCATAATGTTACAGTCAATGGAGAGCGCTATAGAGCCATGATTAATGACTTTTTCGTGCCTGAATTGGACGATGTTGATGTGGACGACCTTTGGTTCCAACAAGACGGCGCTACATGCCATACAGCCAACGCAACAATCGATTTATTGAAGGAAACTTTTGGTGAGCGCATTATCTCGTGCCGTGGACCTGTGGCGTAGCCTCCAAGATCGTGCGATATAACACCGTTGGACTATTTCTTGTGGGGCTATGTGAAGTCGCTTGTCTACGCAGATAAGCCCGAGACGATTGACGTCTTGGAAGAGAATATTCGGCGCGTTATTGCTGACATACGGCCCCAATTGCTGCAAAAAGTGGTCGAAAATTGGGCCTCTCGGCTGGAATTTATTCGAGCCAGCCGCGGCGGCTACTTGCCAGAAATCATTTTTAAAACATAATGGCAAACCCTTATCTTTATAATAAAGCTAAATTCTTGGCGATAACATTAAATTATATACGTTTTATTTCATCTTGAAAACCTAACCTCTAAAAAACACCCTTTACTTGAAATATAAGCTGAGCGCTGCTTGATATTTGAAAAGCAAATGCAAAAAGTTAATTAGATTTCGCAGAAAAGGTAGAAAAACACTGAAGTGCACATTAATATTCTTGAATGGTATTTTTCTGGATATTTGCTCCATTTTTGTAAAAAGTTGCACTGCTCGAGAGTCAAAAGTCAGTGTAATTGTGAGGCAACGCCAACAACCAAATATGCATTTTTTATAGAAATTGAATTAAGTTTTTCTGCGGAGGTTGTTGTAATTTTGCTCCTTTTTAGTATTGTTTTTTACTCTTTTATTTGGTGTACATTTTATATTATTTCGGAAGATAAAACTAAGTTGCTCCGAAAATTTCAAGTTATGTTTTTGAAAACTAGCAATACTTCTTTTTTATTTCATTGCCCTCCAATCGGCATCTAAGCTTTGACATTCTTTATATTGAAAAGAACTAAAAATCCGAATAATTCGTGCTTTTGAAGTCAAGAACTACTTTGTTTAGGTGCACTGCCTTCCAATCGGCGTCTACACTTCGAATATTTTCATATTGAAAAATAGAGAAATTTTTTAAAAAATTCCTTTCGGTAGTTTGCTCATTCTAGCTTTCCGGAGACCATTTTTAAGGTTTTTTATTATTATTAATTTCTATAGTAAAAAAAAACAAGTTTGAAAATTTTGTTCTTTTTGTTATTGATAATAGTTCGAATTATAAAAATATTACAAATATATTAAATATCTTAAAATCAAAATATTGTTTTTTTTTATTTGAAAATTGGAAAAGTAATGAATTACAATCACAATGAATTAAAAAAAGCATTAGCGACTAGGCCATCATCAAAATATTAAAATCGACATATGCGGCCAAGCGCGCGTATAGTTGAAAGTTACACATCGAAACCTAATTTCGGATGTGATGCCGCATATAGTTGACAAAAATTTGAAAATTTCCTACCTATTGTTAGAAAATGCTTCAATATGAAAATTCCCTTTTATGGAACTTTGATTTCCCGAAAATTCTGATATTCTGCTAACTAACTTTAGAATGTGATTTAATGCGAAATTTCAATTTTATGGAATTTTAGTTTTTTTTTTTAATATCCTTAATTTGAGATGATTATGATGATTTATGAAAAAAGTTTCATTTTGAAGGTAAATCAAATCTTCACTTCTGGCAAGCCTGGCGTTCAGTTGTGTGGTATTTATAAATACAACTACAATTATGCTTGGTGAGTTGATCGAATTTATTGAAGGGTCAGGTGTGTGGTAGTCAGGTCGCAGTGCTCAGTAGCCTAATAATAATAATAATAATGTGGTGATCAGATATAATGTAGATATGTAATTAGCATTGCTTCCAAAAAACAGAGTTAAATTATTTGAATTTTAACTTCAGAAGACAAATATTTAATTTTGAACTAAATATGTAAATATTTATCTAAAATTTTATTTTAGAAATTGATATTTCGACCAAAATTTGTGGCCGCTTTCAGTAAATATTGTGTCGACTGATATTGATAATTTTAATAATAAAGTTTTAAATCAAAAATATTAATTATGAATTTATATCTCTTATACTTATTTCAATGATGAAATTTATTTTTAACTTTTTTCCACATACAAGTGTTAATTTGGGGTTATATTTCTTAAATTCTGCAAATCCTACCGGTTTTGTAATTGACAGTACACATTTACCCATAAATAAATTAATGAAAGCTTTTAAAACGTATATCAACTGCTATTTGTGTACGTAACCGTTTGAGGAGCTTACGTTAGAATTACTGCCAAGCCATTTTTATCACAAAAACGAACAATAAAAAAAGAAATCACTGGGATCATTTGAATGCACAAAAATAATCTTAGCCAAACATTAATGGCCAATTTCTGTTTTATGTTCGCAAACTTTCAAATATCTAACATCCTAGCCATAGAATAGTGCAAAGTAGTAAATGAAAGAACCAAAACGTAGTCACTGCATTCGCAACACTGGCACGAACCATACTCACCATCACCACATGGTTAATATTACGAGTATTGCCCAACAAGTCTGTTGGGCACTAACTTTATAACTAAAATAATTAAATGTTTACAAGAATGCTGCGCTGTATATATGTATGAATGTACGTTTGTAAGAGCATATGAATGGTGGTTGGCCAACTGATTGGATATCTAACAGGGCGCAGGAAAAAAAATACCTGAAAAGAAAATGCATTACCAAGTGACTGACTGAGCTACTGATACTCTGCCTGAATGACTTTCCGAGTGACTAACTTTGTGAGTGACGCGCTTTCATATATGTAAATCTTTTAAATGACTGACAAACTAAGTAAGTTACAATTTACCGTATGCCTACGTGACTTACTATCTTACTCTAACTTATTTAAGCCGGCTGACAGCCGGGATGGTTGGCTCCTCATTTCAAAGTGCCTATTATTGTGTTAGCCAGAGTGCGCTGTGCCTTGTCGCTTCGAATATTTCGTTTTCTATCAAGTCTTTATTATTATTAAAAAATATTGTTTGTAATTCAAATTATGCTTTGCTTATGCTGAGCAACTGTATCTTGAAACATTTTTGCGCATAGTCTTCGTTTCGTTACAGATGCGCTCATTTGCAGCATGTTGCACGTACTATGCGAAGTTGTGCACGTAATTGGGGTAACTCCATTTGAAGTGGCAGTAATGCGAGGTTTCGGTTTTTGGCAAATTCAAGGCATAGTAATTTCTGTACTATATTGATTGATAAAATAATATTTAGTTACAAGAAATCTGCAATGAGTCGCCGTCAACCATTTCTAAGGTGTGCACTGCGGTTTTTTTCCCAAAGCAAATAGCGGTTTTGTTGTCATTTATATCAACAAATTGAATACAGGCATGCAAATATGCAAAACTAAAATCGTGAAATCTTAAAATACAAACAAAAAACAATAATCTGCAAATGATCATTAAAAAAATTGGCAAAAATAATATAAAAAGCTAATTTTTTTCAGAAAATAAAGCGTTAAAATTTTCTTTTGGAACATTTTATTTAAAAGTAGTTTGTATAAATCTCCCTAATATTTATTTATTTTATTTATTGCTTTCGAGCAGTGATTTTTTAAACACAATTTTTAGTTATTTGAACTTAGAGTTTCAGAAAATCATACAAATTTCATTTCCAAGAAATTAATTTTTAATTTTTCTAAGAAATTAAATTTTTATTTTCGATAATTTTTTCTGGAAATAAATTGTATAAATCTTTTAACAGCAAAAGTGGTCGAGAATATTGGAGATGTATTGTAGAGGAGGCAAAGATCCACCCCGGACTGTAATGCCAATATGATAATGAAGTCTTTTAAGTTATAAACAAGAATTTACAGAAATCTTACCATTTTTATTTAAAAAGAAAAAAAAATTATTTAAAATTATTTTTGCTGAACAATTTTTTATATGAAAAACAAATTTTATTTAATTTTTGAATGCTTTTTTTAATAAAATTTTTTATTATTTATTTATTTTGAGAAAAAAAGTTTAGTTCTTTTTTCGGACATAATTTCTAAATTAAAGTTTGTTTCCTTAAACTTTTATTTTCAGAAAATCATATACATACATAAATTTTATTTTCAAAACAAAAAAAAAAATATATGAAAATTAAATCTATAATCATATAGTAAAAGAAAAATAGAACTTAAATATTGTTTTCGGGAATTTTTGTTTAAACAATACATAGAAATATTTTAATTAAATAATAATACACATACAGAGTCTTGTTTACAAGCGTGCGGAAGTGTTTTGCCGAGAGTAAATGCGAAAAAAGAAAATCAGTAATGGATTTCAAACGTAAAAGTGTGATTGCATTATATTTGGCTGGAAAATCACAATCAGCAATTGTTCGTAAGCTCGAGCCCCTTAAAGTTAATAAAGTTTTTGCTTATCGCTCCACTACTCGTTACGATGGCACTGGTAGCATCGCGAAACGTCATGGAGGTGGTCATCAAGAGACTGCAACGTCACGTGAAATGGTTCAAAAAGTGAAGAAGCGACTTGAGCGATGTCCCTGGCGAAGTGCCAATCAAATGGCGAAAGAACGAACCAATTTTGGAGAGCAAGGTCCGAACTAAAAGATTCACCAGTTTCGAGGCGCTGAAAAAAGCCATTGTCCGCGAGTGGACCAAAATGCTTGCAAGTCATATTCGGGCATCGTACGATTCGTTTCTGGACCGTCTCAAGGCAAAAGGTGGTCATATCGAGCAAAAGTAAATTGATTCTTAATTTTGTATTATTTTCTCACATTTTTTACTTTGAATTGAATAACAGTAATTTTCCAAACTAAATTTATGGCCTTTTTAATTATTTACACTTCGAAGGCCGGACCCTGTATTTTCGCGTATTTGGAAAATTTGAAATTTGAAACTGGTTAGCTTTCGAAAAATAATAGAACTGATTTTGAGAATTTTTTCTTTACAAAATATTTATATAAATCTTAAAACTTTTATTTTTAGAAAATCACATAATTAACTAAAAAAACAATAAATAAATAAGGGAAATGTTGTTTTAGAGCAAAAATTTGTATAAACAAATATTTTTTTTTGTAAAAAAATGTATAAAAAATTTTTTTTAAAAGAAAATGATACATTTTATTTAGAAAAACGTTTTTTTGTACTTAAAAAATCATCACTATTAAAAATACACACGTTTTCTTTAACTTTAAGTTTCTATTAAAAAAAAAAATTATTTAAAAAAATTAAATTTTAAATATTTTTTTAAAAAATCATCATTATTATCATACATATATACGTTTTCTTTAATTTTAACTCTCTATTTAAAAAAGAAAAAAATATTTAAAAAATTAAAATTTAAATATTTTACTTAAAAAGATTTGATTACTATAAATATGTATGTTTTCAAACATGTTTTCTCAAATAAAGTTTTTTCAATTTTTTTTTCCTTATTATTTTACATTCATAACATTAACATTTTTTGCTGAAGAAAAGAGATTAAAAAAATTTTGTAATTATATACAAGTTTTTAATAGTTTGTAAAAAAAATCAGGTCCCTCCTCGCCAACTTTCATATGTCCCAGAGCCGTCTCCCACAAACAGATCCATGCCAGCCATCTATCGTGGGGACGACTGAGGTTTAGTTCTCCAAAGCATGTTTTTTTAATTGCGAGGGTCAGCGACACATAAGCCTTTTCTGCAACTTCTCCAAAAACAGGGATTCCTACCTACAACTGATTTGCCTGCACTACTGTCTTCTTTGGTCCATTTCGTTTATTTCCCCAACGTTGAATAGCCTCGCTGTATAAGATTACAAATGAATCTATATGTGTATGGTATGATATAATATATTTATATATATATATATATATATGGGTATGTTATATATGGTATTCTTCCTCTTCGTCGAAATTTCCCAACCACTCAACCCTGCTTCATGCCTTTGGAGTGTCTTCTTCATATTCATAGCCTCTGCTAATCTTTATTCTGTCACACCTTATTAGGCTCTTCGTGCAAAAATTTATGTCTTCAGCTATGAGTATGCAATTCTCAAGCGGCTTTGGCGGTCTTCAGTTTTTTTATTTTTTGACTTACGTAGTCTAGCAAGGCATGTCATCGTATTCTTCTTATTTTTCTTCATGGACCTGCCTTGTGTGATCGCACTGTGTCTCAGCAAATCTAACTCGTACGTTGTCTATCGGCTCATCATCAGCATGTTGCGTCTTCTTCTTCTACATGTTTGTCTATTTGGCTGGTTGTCTGCATGCCCGCTTCGTAACAAAACCTTCTGTCTTCTTTTTCATTATTGGCCTCTTGCCCGCTTGCCTTATTGTCTCTTAGCATCCAGCTCATTTGCGATTCGTGCGGCTCGTTTGCCTTGATGCACGCGCGAACAAGCTGCTATACACACAGATACAATATAGAGGTATGTACACCTCTCTCCCCTTGCGTTTGTCATCTTTCTTAGATGACTGTTGTTGTCGCGGCTGTTTGCGACTCTATCGTCCGCTGTTCATTGTTAGCCGGTACGCTGCTCATTTCATGAGTATCAGCGCTGTGCAAAGTTTCGGCTACATTTTGTATTTGTTTTTTATTTTTTGATTTTAAGTATTTGTTTTCATCTTTGGTTGTTGTCATTGCAGCTTCTAATCAACCAACAAGCATTTTCAGTTTTTTCGTTTTATTTGCCCATTTTTTTCAAACTGCGCTACTAGCTGTCCATGCTGCTCCTCATCTGCTGTCATTCGCTGCCTTTTCCCTCAGCATTCTACCCTTCATTTTTCCACATATTTTTCTAACTCTACTTGCTATTCGTTTTCATTTTGTGACGATTGGCAGCGTTTGCAATCGAATGCAACAAGTGGAAATGCCAGCAATGTTGCCAGCGCTACGCCACCGATTGCTATGCACACAGGCATGGCTTGACATGGCAGCGGCAGCATTGCAGCATAGCGTTTGCTACGTGCAACTACATGCCACCAATGCCACTAGCACCAACACCAGTATCAGTATCAGCTCGTCGGTATCGGCGTGGACGGACACACCTGGGAGCTGTTTGATATTTGAAAAGCGTGTGCAAAAAGTTAAATAACTTGACTTCGCAGAAAAAATCGAAAAAAAAAACTGAAATGCTCATTGTTATTGTTGTATGCAATTTTTCTCTACTTTATTGTTAAATATTGCACCATTCGAATGTCATAAGTCATTGTAATTGTGGAGCAACGCCAACAACAAAATGTGGTATATTTACTTTTTAAAACCAAGCGAATTATGAGGGCAAATTGATGAGGAATTTGTTGTCATTTTTGTGCCTTCACAGAAGGTTTCTTTTGCTCTGACTCTTGTGATGACTCCATTACTTGTTGTGCATATTGCAAATATTATTTTTTAAAGATAAGAAATATAAAAATTTTGTATAACAGATTTATTGTCTTTCAGATAACTAATTCGGTTAATCGAGCATAGAGACGCAAGGCGATGACTCGCACACCTTAGCGCGCGCAACTCTAAACTCATTGGTGAGATGGAACGAAAAGGCTGAGGAGGTGCTTAAATTCCAATTATGCGCTCGCTGACAAGCATCAGATACAATAACAAAGATCGCAGTGCACTATGGCCCAATAATTAAAGGAGTAATAATTGAGCGCTCATCGGGTGACGTACCAGCTGTAACGTCTTTTTAGCACTTTTTTTATTCCTCGTTTAACGATTTTTTTCCAATGAGAAAATACTGAAACTTATATTGATAAAAGTTATACAAGTCAAGTTTTTCCTCTATTCGTATTGATTTTATTCCAAAATAGAGGCGCCTACAGCTTTGTGCCAGCTCTGAACTGTAGATCGGTTTTATGAGAATCGTTTTCATTAGCCCTCGGGGTAGTAGACTAGAGGCCCCTTGCTAGGCGGCTATGCAGTCGGGCTATCGTGCTCCTTCAAATATATATTATAATCGAAGTAAATTTAAAACCGCAAGTTCAGTTGGTCTGATCGCGTGTCCTTCATAAAAAGAGTTAGCCGAAGAAAGGCTGTTCAGCGTTCTTTTCATGATATATAATATTATTTAAAAAAGTAATAATTTACATACACAGCTTGTGAAATTTAAAAAAAAACCTTTTTCAGATTTTGCTTTATTTAATTGATTTTTAATACATTTCCTAAAATCCCTTGAGCTTTCTAAATAAGAATAGTACAGGCTGCCCATCTTTTATGGCGGTTAGAAAACATTAAATAACCTTGAAAAAAAAAATTATTTGTAAAAGTGAGGTATTCTTATTTGGTTTGATTACTTACAATTTATTAAATCTATTTTTTGAATACAATATCAATCAAGTGGCCAACTTTATTAGCAATCACAAACTGCGATCTTTTTTCTGCGTTTTTCATCACCTTGTCAAGTACCTATTTCAGGTTTTATAGCGTCGATTTCGGCACGAATGTTTGCCTTAAGCTGGTTAATAGTCTGCGGCTTGTTGGCGTAAACCTTACTTTTCAGGTAACCCCACAAAAAAAAGTCCGGGGAGGGGTTAAGCCAGGTGATCTGGGGGGGCAGTTCTCACGCATTTGCGGGCAGACATATTGAGCCAACATCCATCGATATCGGTTTCCATCGACCGTTTCGATTTCTCGGTAAAAAATTGGCCCAACAATTACTTTCCGGCCATGTAATGGTTTATCATAGATCTCGTGTGGATTTTCAGTTCTCCAAATGAGGCAATTTTGTTTATTCACACTGCCAGGGATCTTAAAATGTGTCTCGTCAGTCATTAAAAGTCGCTTTCAACAATTAGGTTCAGTGTCAACCATTCAAGCGTCTGTTTGGCCGTATTCGAAGCGACGTGAATGGTCTGTCGGCAATGTTCTTTGTGTCAATTTGCGTTTACATAAAAGTTTGCGCACCCTGTACTATGTTTTTAGTTTTGTTAGAATATGAACTATATTTTTATACTAAATTGATAAAAAAAATTGCTTTGAAAACAATAGCTACCCGATTTTCTGTGACACTCACTGTATAAACAAACAAACCACAAATTTCAGGCTGTTGATCATTGAAATTCCTGACACATGAAATCTTATGCCATTGCAGAGCGTCTTCGCTATGTGTGAAGAAGTTACTGCGAAAGCTGATGTAACTCTATGCTTTGTTTAATTTTTTTGCTGGTTCCCTTATTTTAACATTTTGCGCGCGCTTGGTTTTTAATTTTTTAGTGCAGCTTTTTTTGCTTTGCTCATTTACATTTTGCTTTACTTTAGTTTAATTTTTATATATATTTTTGTTTCTACTTTTATTTTTATTTTATTGACTTCTTTCATTGAAATTTTTGTCACTCGTTCAGGGCTACCTGTCTTTTACAACATGTTTAAACGAGTATGGCCCTTCCTCGATTCGCTGCCATAACCCACACATTCCAACACAGTGTTTTTATACTACGAGTATTTATTACTCATCGATACATATTGTTGTTGTGGCTTGCTTTATTGGAAGTATGCACGTGTAATAGGCACGTATCGATAGTTTGCATAAAACGCTTCAGCGAAAGAATCGCTTAAGAATTAGGTCGGACGTGTTTGGCATAGCTGAGGCGACTTCGACCAGCTGCTCTTGTAGAAAATAGTTAACTGTTGATTTTACAATGGCGCAAGAAAAAAATATTATTGCAATAATATGTAGTATACGGTAATAAGTGAGATGTATGTAAGTATATGTGTATGTATATATATACTAAAACAACAAATAAATGGGCCCATGTTGCTGTTTTCGTAGAAAATCCATAGACAATGAAAAGAGGCCGAAGTAAGTGAATGTAAGAAATCTAAAAACAACTCTACTGCGAACGAAGGCTATGGATGTGGGTGGCTATGGTTGATTTGTTTGTAGAAGTGAAAGGTACGGAATTTGAAAGGGTAGACTAAATATTAAACAGGTGTGCTTGGCTGATATTTGACGTATGAGTGCTTCTTTAAACTCACTTCTGAATTCGTGGGTTATACCTTCTATGGTTAACACCTATTCTTTAATAGAAAAATATTCATTAATCTTAACTGTTAAATTTCGTTCAAAAAAGTGACGTTTAAGCTGCTTTGGCGGAGAATTTCCAGTGTAATTATTGAACAAACAGTTGTGAATACATAGTAAATTACTGTAGGTTTTTATTATATAGAAAGAAAGTATTTACGTGTAAGTAAAATTTGTACGCAGTATAATCTATTTTATAAAAAAAGAGAGTTCACAGGTAATCTCTACATATATCTGTACATACATATGCATGCATATGTACATCCATATATAAAAACGAAGATAATATTACCGAAAGAGCATCACTCCAGAAACACTGCCACAATTTCAACATTAAGACTTAAAAAATTGTTTTTATTAGGCCGATAGGTTTAGCTTCTGGTACTCTTCGTAATGTGATGTAATTATTCACAGTTATAGTTTTAATAAATAAGAAAGACTAATACTAAGACGTTGGAGAGATTATGGTTCGTAGATGATTTGTGTGTTACACTCAATTTCACTGAGTGTTGCCTATTGAGAAAACGTAAATTATAAAAAAATGCGAAGTAATGTTACAGCGTGGGTATCAAGATTAATATTAAAAAAAAAATCAAAAAATAGTTTTTTTATAGCGTTGCCACCTGTTTTATTTTTTAGTAAAAAATTGGATAATTAATTTTGTGCCACCTTGTATCTATTAATACTTAGTATAGATGAGTTCAGTATTAGGATGAGAGTAAACGCAAGTTATGCCTGAAAACATTTTAATTGAAAAGTATTTTTGAATGGCGCTGCCACTTATTTTTAAAATGACAAAAAAATATTATACGGCGGCCGTTGCAGCATAATGAGTTGGTGCGTTACTCCCATTCGGAAGTACGCAGGGTCGAAGTCCTATGTGGGCATGAAACAGCACAAAAGAAAAGGTTTTATCTAATAGTGGTCGCCCCTCGGCAGGCAATGACAAACTTCCGAGAGTCTTTCTGCCGTGCCAAAGTGCCTCATAAAGACCATCTGCCATTCGGAGCGGCATAAAAATGGAGGTCCCTCCATTTGTGGAAAAACGGCCAAACACTCACCACAAATAGAAATAAGAGCTCGTCCAGACACCTGTTGAATGCATAAAGTATTCAATTTCATACACAAGAAAAGCCGCGCACACTAGCTAGTATTCTTTATTTAAAAAAATATTTACCTATAATAAAGAAGGTATTTAATTGTTTTTATTTTCCAGTTTTATAACTTTAACTTTGCTCCCTCATGCTCCCAGAGGAGCGAGGATTCCCGAAGCAGAGCCCTCTTATAGTTACTCTCGTTTAGTGTAAATATAACTTCAACTAAGCGGGATTTACTGTATTGCAGGTTAGCTTATAGCACCCATTCCGGTAACAGAATCATTATCATTCTACCCAGATGTCACTGTAGCCATTGACACTCCATCTAGCGCTAGCGTTTTTGCGTTCTACTCACCTTCTTAAGCTGCAGCGTAAAAGAAGCTTAGGTGAAAGATTTCAGTCAGATATCTTGTCCTATCTCAGCAACTTCCATTTAATATTCATTGCCATTCCACGGGTTGTGTTTTTTCAGGCGTAGGGGGCACTATTTTGTAATTTGAAATACTAATTTTCATTTCTTGCGGGTAGCTGATGCCATCTTGATAAAAAATTCCTAGACTTTTTTTAGACTTTGTTTAATATATTTTTTTAATTTTTACTTCATTGGGTGAATCTTTAGCAGAATTTCTAATTTTTTACACCTTTTTCTCTTTAATTTTTAATGTAGTTATATACCTACATATTATCAAAGTTTCATGCTCCGCTCTAATTGCTGCTTATCTTTGGTTTTATTTGCTTTTACTTTTCAAAAGAAAAAGATAAATAAGAAAAACAGAAAATCAAAAGGAAAAAAACTCGTTTGTGTAACACCGTTATTACAGGTGCAAATCTGCATAAGTATTTGCCTCAATTAGCAGTAAATATTGAAGTTTTATTTTCCAATTGAGTTACCTTTCTGCAAATTTGTTTTGGCTTCTTACAAGCTCTCGTTTATCTGCAGACTTTGCGCTATGCTATTCGCGTTTTTATGCTATTCGCCTGTTTATTATTCACAATTTTCACAATCAATGTAATAAAATTTGATTGCAACTGAATTTATTTAAATAAAACTAGAGCGAAGCGAATTGAAATGATGATGTTTGCACGCGATTTTACTTTAATTTGATTAATCAAGCATTAAGGTTGCTTATGTGAACAAAAGAATATATCTAAAAGCATGTATGTATATGTATACTAGTATGGTGTTCTGTGAGTATGTACGTGCCATATATGCCAGCAAATATTCATTTGCACACACACACACATGCATGCATATGTAGACAAAGTGATTATTCTTAGAGCTCGCTTAATTACCTTTACGCTGCAGTTAGCGCTAAACACTGTGCGATTGCTCAATTTTGCGGTTGTGTGTTGTGCAAAAACAGAAGACTGCAGACACGAACTTACCCACATTGTTTTCGATTTTTCGACATTTCCCATAACTGAAATCACTAGTTGATGGGCAATTTTTTTCTTAAAATTTTTCAGTTTTTTTTTGTAAATTTATGTATGTGTACTTGTGTTTATTCTCATGCAAAAATTGCATTTTTCTAAATAATTCGGAGCAATTTGGCAACTAATTGCTTGAATACATTTGTTAGGTTGCATGCAACTATATCTTCATGACTTCAATAACAGCTTTGAAACTTTATAATTGTAGTTTATTTTGGCTAATACTCTTTTAAAGTATCGAAATATGTGGATTACACTGACCTCATCGGGCTTATAGAAGTTTTTAATTTAGCCCCAATATTTGAATATAAAAATTAAAAAAACTCCCTTCCCGCGGGAAAAAATATGCATAATACCTACAACTGCAATAGCTTTGCTCAAACAAATAAGTTCTTTAAATATTATATTAAGAAAAAAATTTAATTCGAAAAAACCGAAAAATGTCGTAAATTTTAATTAATACTTTTTTTCATTCATATATATGTATGTATTTATTTGTTAGGTTATTTTTGATGCAACATTCTAAAATGTTCATTTCATTTTATTTCTGTATTCCGTGTATGATCACAAAAATCTTCCATCTTAGATGTTACAGAAAGTTCTTAAAGTTAGCTTCTATGTTAGATGGCACTCCTTTGATTGGGTTTTTAGAAACTTTAAAATTTAGTGTAAACCCAATATTTGAATATGAAAATTGAAGAAAAAAAGAGGTTGTCTGTAAAGTCGGTTTACTGACGATAGTTTAACGTGATAACGTCATAAGAAAATACTGATTGAATGGTTGCATTTTTCAAAAGAAAATTTTAATTTTATTTGTTTGATAGATATTTTGTATGGATATAGAGAATGAGTTAACATTAACATAACATAATATACATTAACATAACATAACATAACATAACATAACATAACATAACATAACATAACATAACATAACATAACATAACATAACATAACATAACATAACATAACATAACATAACATAACATAACATAACATAACATAACATAACATAACATAACATAACATAACATAACATAACATAACATAACATAACATAACATAACATAACATAACATAACATAACATAACATAACATAACATAACATAACATAACATAACATAACATAACATAACATAACATAACATAACATAACATAACATAACATAACATAACATAACATAACATAACATAACATAACATAACATAACATAACATAACATAACATAACATAACATAACATAACATAACATAACATAACATAACATAACATAACATAACATAACATAACATAACATAACATAACATAACATGACATGACATAACATAACATAACATAACATAATATAACATAACATATCACAACATAACATTACATGCTGTTCAAGCAAGGTAACGACGCATGAGCAAGATAACGACGCATTTGTTGGTGCGTGCAGCCGGCTACATAGAATTATAAGACGTTATCACGTCAAAAAATAATAATAACATTAAAACAACAGGTATTATTAACAAACTTGGCTTTATTTTAAATTCTTCAAGTAAATCAAATTAATAATAATCAATAAGAAGGCATATGCAAATACAAATACGTGAATTTATATATGTACATATGCGCATATACATACACATATACGTTCACTTAAGTAGGAGAGAGCAAGATGTCGAACGTTGCCGTTCGTTTGCTTTGTTTGCTTTGTCGTTCGTTCCGAGCTTTCGCTTGCAGTTCATTCAAGGTAACGACACATGAGCAAGGTAACGGCAATGAGCAAGGTAACACTAATGAGCAAGGTAACGGCAAAGAGCAAGGTAACGACACATTTTTTCGTGCGTGCAGCCTGTTAAATCGAATTATAAGACGTTATCACGTCAAAAATTTCCTCTTCACGGGAAAAATATACATAATTTCCACAACTACAATAGCCTCCTTCGAAGTAAAAATAAACAAATTCAAAGACACTTTTTTATCTTTTTAATTCATATTAGTACGGGTTCGAAACCCAGTGCAGGACACCCCGAATGATTTCATTTTTTTCTAACAGCGGTCGCCCCTCGCCAGGCCATGGCGAACCTCCGAGTATATTTGCCTTCGAAAAGCTGCTCATAAAAAGTCTTCTGTCGTTCGGAGGCATCATAAAATTATAAGTCCTTCCATTTCCGAAAAACATCAAAGCGCACCCCACCATAGCTGATTAAAGGCGAAGACAGTTTAAGACAAAATAGCATATCCCTCTTCTTAAGCTCCTGGGTGAGCCACTTTGCCACTCCTGCACTTTATTCTTATTTCAAGCACCAGTTATTATGGCTGCTTTATGTTTCTTATATTTAACTATTACGTACCTATATTAAAACAGGCCACTTATATTTACAACCGGTTGGTGGTCATTTATCTTTTATTACCCATGACCTTCACGCGTTGCTATTATTATTATTTTGCAATTAACAGTTGGAGCTCTATTTCTAATCTTTTTGACTGTCATTTCCACCAACAAAGTGAATCACTAAAAAAGAATAAAAAAATAAATAAAAACAAAAATTAAACTAAAACTCCCGTAGCGCAATTATTCACTTCCTTATGTCAGCATAATAAACTACATACACATGTAAATATTTCGCACGCAGTTGGGTCCATTAAAAATATTATAGTTATATACTAAAAAAACCAAAAACAAAATAACGTTCTAATTTGAGCCATTAATTTTCCAGCAAATTATTGTGGTACCACACTTCTGCAGGCACCCAGCATGCAGCGTGTTATTGAACTGCCAAGCGCGCCAAGATGAGTAGAAAGAAAAAGTATAAGCGAGAAGAATAAAATGTGAAGCACAAAGATATTACTAGACGCTCAATAAAGTTATTAGCCACTAGTAACTGGCCATTGCCTGGCGGTTTTACACGTCAACAGAAGCAAAAAAATTAAAACAAAATCATATCAAAAAATATATGTATAAGTGTGTATGTGTAACAGAGCTTTGGCTACTACTCATTGCGGCTGCTGCGTGGGTTTTTTCGACGCTTTATGAGTGTAGTTTTTAAAATTAGAATTTTTATTTATGTTTTTTAATTATCTTTTCTTGCTTCTGCTTATTTTTCATCAATTGTCAGCATATTCTTTTTGTTTATCTTTCCATTTTATTATTTTGTATATTTGTCTGAGAGATGATGTCACATTATTAGCTACAAGAATATTGCTCATACTCGCATAGTATTTTTATTGCCCGCCATTGTTAGCATTTCATCTGCAGTCTACTGATTTCAGACAATTTTTCATACTACTCAATTTTTTTAAATGAACTGTCAGCTGTCAGTAGTGCGGTGGTGTTCTGGTGGTCAAGAAGATGGTATCACCATTTGTGGATTTCAGCGTTGCTTTTATTACAACAACAAAGTCAATGTAAAAACTGAGAACAATCTTCCCAGGCTTTAAAATTGTTGTAAATATTTGAATGCAAAAAAAAATGAAAAGAAAAAAAGCAATTCTCAGCAAAAACAGATACTTGAGTGGCATTTTTGTACGGTGCGTCAGGTGGTATGAGCAACATGAGAAATATAGACAGCTTCATGGGTATAAATAAGTACATAGAGACAGTTAAACGGCAACTACTGCTGGTATATGACGAAATGTGTGTTAACTGTCAGTTGGTTTCTGTTTACTTATTGCAAGAAAATCAATAAAAAACAAAAACAAATAAAAATTCTTTAAATAAATAATTACTGCTCTCTTCGCCTGCCTAAATCACATAGCAAGGCGCGCCAGATGACAGCCCTTGCTACTTTATGTTTGAGAAATATGCCACATAGTAACTCTGAAGTCTTTGCTACTGGAATATAAGATATTGAAGAAAATGTATTTGTTTTTCGTACGCTTGGTCTGCCTTTCAGGCTAAAGTAATATCAGTAAGATAGGCATAGTAAAGCGCAGTCCATCACAGTAAACACAAAGTACAAGTTTTATGTAGCCAGAAAATCGCATTGATTTTTTGGGAATTTTTTCTTGCTAATTCTATAAATTTACTGATTTCAATCAGCTGCTACAAAGTTGCTTAACATAGCAAAAATATTTATATAATTAAAAAATTAAAATAGATAATTGTTCGAGATGCAAAGCTTGCAAATACCTGCTACTCCTGGGTACTATACACACTTGCATGTATGAGTGGACTGCATACAAAGTGCATACAGCCGTCCGGTGCTCACCAATCAATGGCTATCCAGCCTTACTTGGGCATAAAAATATAACCATTTCCATATATACAATTTCATGCTCAAGCAGCATGGAAAAGGTGTTAATTATGCATTAATTAGAAGGTGCATAAAGTCGTTTGCAAAACACCAACACTCATTTAGTACACGTCGACTTTCTAAAATTCTTTAACGCCTCACGAGTGGGCACACGTACAGTCGTAGGTATAAAGCAACTTTATGAGTATTTGCATGTGGTAACCATTGCAAGTGTGGGTAAGCGGTGCTGAGTGGAGTTATAGGAGAAAATTAAATAGTTAATTAAATAGCTTTGAAAAAGCAATAAATTAAATGTTGAGTATCATTTTGCAATGATATTTTTGCCTATGAGGTCGTATCTCGAACCAAAAGTGAGTTTTACGAGCTGTTTTTTACTAACTTATACCTCTTGCTCGTTGTTACATTCTACGATTGTAATTTTCGGGGCTGGATAATATTTTTTTTTGGAAATCTGACGTTTAGTCAAAGTTCGAGCGCACCTGTTCAAAAGTTCTTTATTATAGTAACTTCCTACATCGGAGTACCTTCTAAGACGACTAAGCCTACTTTTATGCACTTCATCATAGAAGCGGATATCATGGCATTATTGTGTATCATTTTCCAACTGAAAATCGGGGTATTTAACTGGAGTATCAAGTTTGAACTCCCAGTACGTAATTTTTTTTAGGACGTTCAAACAGACTTTTATAGCCGTTCTCACTAATATATGCCTATATACATTTTTATCTCCCTAACAACACATATCAATTCCATCATCATCATCTTTTGGCTCTACAGCCTTTTTGTGATCTTTGGCCTGCTGCACGTGGGACCTCCATGCGTCTCGAACGCTTGCGACTTTTTTCCAGTTCGTTATCCTAAGTTTCTTGATGTCGTCCTCTAGTTCCTCTTGCACTAGTGTTGAACGCTCTGGCTTCTATGATTTTCTTGTGTACGATGAAACGTATAACATTTTCACCCTTTATCAGTTAATCTAGCTCGTCGCTCCATCTTACCCACCACTCGCCGTGATCTTTGTTTGCTCCGAAAATTCTTCTGAGTGCTTTTTGTTCCAAGGCTTGCAGTTTTGTTTTATCTGCTTCAATTAGGCTTTTGTGTAGCTTTCATGACAATAACTTTCCGCTGAGTGGGTTATCAGCCGTACGTCAGTGGGGCTGGAGTTCAGCCAAGTGGTTATAGAGTTATACCGCCCATATTCGGTCGTCAATTCCATCATGCGTTGAAATAAATAAAATATTAAAAACACCCTAGTAAAGTAATTGGACTCAGTATAAAAAATAGAAGTTTTTAGCCTCAGCGTTTAGTAAGTAAAATAAAAAATTTTAAAAATTTTCGAATATATGCGAAATTGCTTTATTGAAGAGGAATAATAAAATCGTATATAAAAAAAAATCAAGTGATGCTAATATTAAATTTTGTATAGAAGTATTATTTGCGTACTTATTTTTATAAAAAATTGTTATTGAATCTATAATCTTAAGCTTTGTATTTATTGGAAAATATGTGATTGAGATTATTAAAAAAATGTTAGAAAAAAATTGGATCGATTTTTATGTGATTAAGATTATTAAAACAATTTTATAAAAAAATTGTATCGATTTTTATAATCTTAAAACTTTGAACTACATCCTCAGTTTCAAATTTTTTGAAAAAAAGGCGATTCAAATTAATATAAAAATTTTACAAAAAAAAAAATATCGAATTTCATAAAGTTAAAATTTAATTTAATTAAGACTTAAAAAAAATATTTTATTTTTAATATCTTAGTCTTAGAGCTTTAAATTTATTGGAAAAGAGGCGAATGGGATTATTAAAAAATGTTTATAAAATAATTTGTATAATATTAAATCTTCGAATTCATTGGAAAATAGCGATTAGGATTATTAAAAAATTGTATTGAAAAAAACTTGTATTTAATTTTATAGATACCGAACTTATTGGAAAACATGGGACTAGGATTATTAAAAAAATTGTACTGAAAAACCTTGTATTGAAATTTTATAGTTATCGAATTTATTGGAAAATAACCGATTCTTCTTATTCTTCTTAATTGGCGCGATAACCGCTTACGCGATTTTGGCCGAGTTTAACAAAGCGCGCCAGTCGTTTCTTTCTCGTGCTAACCGGCGCCAATTGGACACACCAAGTGAAGCCAAGTCCTTCTCCACCTGATCTTTCCAACGCAGAGGAGGCCTTCCTCTTCCTCTGCTACCACCAGCTGGTACCGTATCGAAAACTTTCAAAGCCGGAGCATTGTATCCATTCGCTCGACATGATCCAGCCAACGCTGCGCTATGTCTATGTCGTCGTAAAGCTCATACAGCCTCCATCGCCTGCGATATTCGCCGATTAGAACTATTAAAAAATGTTCATAAAATAATTTTTATGAAATGTTTTTTCGAATTTTATAATCTTTAAGATGTAAATTTATTCGAAAATAGGGGATTGGGATTATTAAAATATATTTTTAAAATAATTTGTTTTGAGTTTTATTATCTTAATGCCTCGAATTCATTGGAAAATAAGCGATTCAGATTTTTCTATTTTAGTAAGATGGTTTTAAAAAACCACCGCAACTGTTATTATGATTTTCTTTAGGATTTTTATAAAATTTTATAAAGTAATTTTTAATAAAAAAAATTTTTGATATATATTTTTTAATAAAATTTAAAATTAAAAAATTAAGGATTAATTAATTATAATTATTTTACAAAATTATTAAATATTTTTTATATGTTTTTTTATAATATTAAAATGCCTTTTCTAAGGAAACTCTTTTACTTCATTAGGAAAGAATAGTACAACAATAGTTCCTTTTAGTATTTTTTAAATAAAAAAAATGGTATCAAGTTTTATATAAACACAATTTTTGTAAATATTAAATGGAAACTTTGTAAGAAATTATAATACTTTAGTAGCATTAAAAAGCCGTGATAGTTTCCGTAAGTATTTTTTTTTGCCATTTTCTAAAAAAAAATTTTTTTCAAATATTAAAGTGCGACTTTTTAGGGAATTATATTACTTTAGTATCAATAAAAAGTGAAGCATCTGCAATGAAGGTCTCATTTTGGATTGCTTGGTTTAATTTTACTAAGAAATACATTTTTTTTATAAAATATTTTTATAAAATTATTATTAAAAACATTTTTTTTTTTAATTTTAAACTGAAACTTTTCAAGAAATTATAATACTTTAGTAGTATTAAAAAGTTACAATATGTGCCGGGATAATTTCCGTACGAATTGTTTTTTTTTTTTTTAATTTTCTAAAAAAAATATTGTCTCAGATATTTAAGTGCGATTTTTGGAGAAAATTATCTTACTTTAGTAGCATTAGCGGCAGGCTAATCACCCACCCTGTCAGAAAGCTAAATAGATTAACGAAACCAACGCAAGACTGAATCTTGTCGAGGCCCTAGGCTCCCGAGTGGAGTGAACAAGGAAAAAAAGTAACATTGAAGAAGAGAAATATCTGCTGGTTTCATTTAAGATTTTCTTTACTTTGTTTTTTTTTTGTAATAATTTTATTTAGTTATTATTTAAAAATTTAGTTTTGAGTATACAAATACCAACTCGTCGGAAATCATCTTTTATGTTATTATTATTAAAATAATTATAATAAATATATATATGTAATAATATTAAAAAAGTAATTTAGCAAATTAAATTAAGTGGTCTGACTTGCATCAAAAAGCACAGCGAACGCTTTAATAAATAAAATTACATTTAACATCCGTGTCAAACGTTCATACAACCAGGACTTGTTAGCGGTCAATGCGAAATAAAATACAAATTCGTATGAATATTTAAATGAATTAAACAATTCACCAATTTATCAATTTCCTGAAACCCCCTTTGTGCTTTATTTGAGCTTTTTCTTCTTTCTTTGTTTCACAACTTTGTTATCCATCAGCTTAGCTCATTACCAGTTCTCTTACCGTGCAAGTATTTGGAATGTTTATTACATTTATCACGCTCGCATTAATCAACGCAGCAATTACGGCACAATTTATGTATGCTGACACATAAACACACACACATCAGGCGGAAAATTGTGCAGAAAACCACTCAGCCGGTCGGCCAGGCAGCTTATGCTGGAACAGGTACCCACCACCAATATCGGACACTGTGCTAACTGAACGCTCCAATTGGCCAACAGCAAAAGTGCATAATTTATTAGTTTACGGAATTCGATTTTACACTGGCACCGCCAAACGGCAAGTAGAGTGATGGAAAATTGGTGCAAAATGCAATATATGAGTAGCTGGTTGAACTGATAAAAATTATTTTCAGGCTGGTCGATATAAACCACATGTGATCACATAAGTATGCTCACATACTCGCAACTACATACATTTTTGGTCACTCAGTCACTCAGCCACAACTAGCCAGCCAGTTAACCCCCCTACTTTGTCTTATATTCGGTTGATTGCTGGTCAGTTTTATTTACTTTTAATGTTTAATTTTATTTCATGCACTGCTTTTATTATTTTTCTACTTGCAGAGTTGACTAGTTTAACTGGTTGTAAGTAATCGCAAAAGACAGTGAATATGAACATACAAATAAAGAACAAAAACAATGTAATTACACAAAAAACCCAGAAACCCAACAGCGGCGACAACAACCGGTCATTAAAGATTTATGTTTTCTGCGCTTTATTGGAATTTGCAAGTGCGAGGGCGTAGCTACTGACGCCTTTATTATTTTTGTTGTTACTGTTGCTGTTATCGATACTCGCATTTTTTCCATATTTACTACACTCAACAGAAACTTTTGTGCTGGAAAAAATTACACTTGGTCACTTTCAGCTGACCAATCAATAAGAAAAAAACTGCAAACAGACAGACATCAACTATAGATAGACAGGCTGGACCAGATACAGCTGCCACTATTGCCTGAAACCACAATTAAAGCGAACGGCCCATTCTCGTTGCTAGTGCTTGCTGCACCTATGTACGTTTAGTGCCACACCCGCGCTTTCAACTTTGGCACCATTGTCTTCACAGCGCTTGGCAAAGACCGCGGCTATGATTTAATTATTATTATGCCATAAAGAATATTGCATTGTCCTTGAAATATTGACAGCTTTGAGTGACTATTGCCACACTTTATATTTTAGATATATAGTTTTTTTTGTTCTGGCAGTTAAACGAGCAAGTACACGCAAACATGCACTTGAAGTGGAGTGGTGCTAAAGAACAGAAATATGTATAAATTTAATAGTCAGATACTGAGGTTTGTTGCTGCTACAAGCCAAAGTATGAGGCAAAATGTTGTCAGAGGAAAAATTTTACTCAGCTATAAATACCACTTCGGTTTTATTCTAACATCAATTCAAATGATTTATAATAATTTTTAAACTTGTTCCATTGTTTTTGCGCAGATTGGATTTTTATTGTGCTTTTGTTTTGCATCTGACTCATTCCTTTACCATTTTTTTGCTATTTTTTATTTTTATTTACTATTCTAAATAGTTTTTAGATCGCTTTCGTACTTGTCTACTCGAAATTAAATATTGCTTTTTTTAGTTTATGTCTGGTTTTTGACTGGTCATTAAGGAAAGGAAATTAAATTTTTAGTTTTTTTTAAGATATGAGGATGAAAAGAGAAAAAACATTTTTTTTATATTTTTATTTTTTCCTTATTTTTTATTTTTTAAAGATGTGTTGCTGGGCATAAAGGAAAGAAGACCATGTTTCTTTTTAATTTTGAACAATAATAATACTTTTTTACATTTAATTTTTTTATTTTATTTCATTTTTTATGGTATTCTTTAATTTTCCTTTTTTTTCATTAAAAAATGTTTCTCTGGGCATCAACAAAGGAAATTCATTCTTTTATTTTTTTAAGATATGGGCATGAAGAAGAGAAACAAGCATTTTTTGATGTTTTTACTTTTTTCCATATATATTTTTTTTAATACGTTGCTGAGCATGAAGGAAGGAAACCGTGTTTTTTAATTTTGAATAATGTTTTTAATATAATATTTTTTAAATTATCATTTGTAATTTATTTTAATTTTTTAATTTATTTTTATTCAATATTTTTCTTTTCTTTTTTTATTAAAAATTGTCTTGCTATTTTCTTTTATTTTTCTTTTACATTTTAATTTTAATTTTCAAGAAATCGTCGTATAATTTTTATTTTTTTATTTTTTAGTTGTCTTTAGTTTATAAATGTCCTCTTCAATCCATCATCAATTCCTAGAATTACAAGTTGGAGCACAGGGTCCTCCTCATATGGTTGTATAGATTTTTTTTTTAAGGAAATTAAAATTAAAATTATTTTTTTGTTAAAATATTCTTCGTTTTGAACAAGGAGTTTTGCTTATGAGGTAAAGAAATAACGATTTTTAAATAGTTATTTGCTCAGGGATGCGTTACCGGACATGAAGAAATGAAAATCCTTTTTATAAATTTTTTTTTTTGAATAATTTACATGTTTTATTTAAAGTTTCTTAACAGGGAGTTTTGCACATGAAGGAAATACAAAAAATACATATATATTTCATTTAGTATTTTTCAAAGGTGGGGTACTGGCTATGAAGAAAGGAATTTCATGTTTTTTGTATTCAAATTTTGTTTTATTTTTTAAGAAAAATTAAATTTTTTCTCTTGTTAATTTGTTTCACCTGTAAACGTCTTGCTAGGGTTTAAAAAGGAAAACTATTTTTTTGTATTTTAAACCTTTTAATCGTTTAAGAAAAATATTAATTTTTTTTTTTTTTTTTTTTTTATTTAATTAACAAAAACTTATTTCATTAGTTTAATATATTTTATATATATTTTTTTAATTTTCATTATTTTTCTTTTAATTTGCTTATTTATTTTTCGTTAATTTTTTAACGTTTTTAGGAAAATTATTAATTTGAATATTCCTTCTTTTTAACGGGTCGTTTTGTACAAGAAGGAAAAAATTATACATATAAAAAAATTATATACATAAGAAAGGAACCTTTTTTTGTATATTATTTTCTTTTATTTTTTTAACTTTTTTTAATTTTTTAATTTTTTAAATTTTCTTATTTTGATTTTTTTAATTTTTCTGATTTATTTATTGTTTTTTATTAATTTTTTTCGCCTATAACTTTGCTGGGCATGAAGAAAGGAAAGCAAGCACATCTTTTGTACTTTTATTTTTAATATTTTTATTTTTCATAAACGGACTGTTGGCCACGAAATGTGATCAAAAAGTTATAGGGAGCTGTTAAAAAATGAAATTATCAAAATTTCAGCGAACTTTATTATAAATTAAAAATTAGGTTAAAAAATGGTCGACACGTTGAGTCACTTATATGAAATTAAGTAAAGCTCTTTCGAAAAACCCCCAACGTATGGAATGAACAACGCATCACTTGTCGCAACTCATCCAGCCGGTTTCTTTCATAATAAGACTCCGAAAGAACGCAGCTTACAAAAGTAAACTTGATGCAGTATAGCCGGTCGAAGATGGACCTTCGCGAATTGCATTCATAAATGCTCAATTCGAAAACAGTTCGTCGCGTCATGCTGCATTTAATAAAAAAGCCTTCAACAAATGGCGAGTGGCGATTTTTTGCTACATTTTTCCATTGACTTTTGATGACTGCTTCATAAGCGAATCGAGACAAGCCGCGATCGAAGTAGCAGGTAAACAAACGCGGTGGTTGCGGTGCCGGCAGCAAGATGAAGCAGAAGACCTTGAGTGACCAGATACAAAACATATATGTATCTGTGTAAGTAGATGCAAATGTGCTTTAGAATATATGAGTGTGCACATATGTAAATATGTATGAGTGCATACGATGCAGCTGACACTCAGCTGAAGAAACGCACAAGCAGCGGAATGGATGCTGTAGAAAAGAGTGTCCCACTGTCAAAATGTATGTAATGATGAAAAATTAAAATCAAAAATCGAAAAAACCATGTCTTGCATGCGCTTTGTTGTAGCATACATTGTCAACAATATACAAACACATTCATGTATAGGTAGAATTAGTATAGCTGGAATAAGCTCGAGTAACACAGCTGCAAGCGACTAACCCCTGTTACTCTACTTCTTTTTTCCGCACACAATAAAAGTTCAATTATTTTGTCGTAACCCTGAATTCATACCAACTTTATAAGTTTGTATATATACCTACATACATATATACATGCTTAAGTGCATGCATATGTAACAAGACAGTTCACTTGAATTGGACTCTGTTGTGTCATGCGAGGTTTAGTAGTTATTTATTTCAACTTACTTGGCAGCTTGCTTGGCTGGTGCTTTTGTTGTTGCTGTTTTTTCTTCTACATATTTTCTACAAGTTTATTTGTTTTTGTATAAGCTGCACGAACTTGACATGTTTACTTGCTTAATTACGCATAAACGCATTCTACATACATTTATGTACACATACATGTACATATTTCCATAGAAGAAGTGGCATTAAATTGAAATTGGAAAAAATTGTCTACATGCATACAAATGCTACTGAAACTTTAAATGCGTTTAATTAAATGTACAAACGAAGAGCTCTCAATGTCCAATTAAATAAAAAGCAAATGCTGGAAATGCGAGCAAATGTGTCTAATTTACCAATTGCGCTTAATGAGTGGTGCGTTCTGAAAAAATAATGAAGGCCTATCTTCAGCTGTCAACAAATAAAAAGTAATAAAAAAATTAAAAAAAAAACCCAAATAAAATAAAAAGCTGAGCGCTCACAAAAACTGTTAAATCGCCTAGTCATCAATAAACTAAAGTTGTTGTAATTAATAATTACAATCTACTGCAATATACATACATACATATAAAGAGCTATAGCACCGCAGGCCTTACGCAAAAGATGTAAATATTAAAGACTTAAGTAGCGAACTTGCGTGACAACCTCAAATTTGATAGATAACCAACGCTCTGGAATTTTCAAAAAATGGTTCATTTTCACTAAAACATTAGTTAAGCCTCCTAAAAATAATGCCCAATTGGCTACAGTAATAACTTGTTTGAGAGGGTATTTTCCCGGAAAACTTAAAATGCATTATTTTTCGAAAATCATTTATTCATAATTTGGTTTTATGCATTGATTTGAAAATCTGCAAGTAGTTGCATAATTGCATTTCATTTGGATGTATGCGCGGAATATTGTTGAATATAAACGTTTTTCTTCAAATAATTTACTACTCATTTCTTTGACCTAAAATTTAATATTTATTGCAAAAATAAGAAAAATTGTTTTCAGCCAGCTGCAAATTAATTTATTTAAATAACCCGTACGAGCTATCAAAGTAGTCTTTTCTATGAAGTTAAATATCTAGGAGTATTCTGGGAGCTGAAGGTGAATCGCGCATTAAGGATTTTTCAGCAATGCCGCAGAGCCTTTGGTAAAACCTGGGGTCTGAAACCTGCTCTGGTCCTATGGATATACCTACACAACACTTATCAGGCCAATCATGACTTACGCCCCTGTTGTCTGATGGCGACGGAGCACGATTAAGCCCACAGTCCGGGATCTATATAAGCTGCAAAGAAGTGTATGTTTATGCATTACGGGTGCCATGAGTACAACCTCTGGTGATGCTCTAAATGCTATGCTTGATTTGCTCCCCCTGGATCTTAAGATACAACACGAAACAATAAAAGCAATGTGTAGACTCCATAAATATGTTTTCTGGCACTAAGACAGAACTTCGGGGCACAGAAAAATCTTTAAGATGATATCTGAGCAGTATCCACTGTTTTTTGCCACCTAAATGCGACCTGATACCCATAGTTTCATTTGGAAGGAAATTTGATGTCAGATTTCCAGTGCGTGAGCAATGGAGCAATCCAGAATGCATTCAGGGAGGTTTGACGGATATTTCCTTTACCGATGGGTCCAAGAATGAAATAGGGTCTGGAGCCGAATGGCGCTTAAACGATAGTAATAAGTATCACTATGCTATGGGGGAAATGGCAACTGTTTTCCAAACGGAAGTTTTTGCCATCCTGAAAGTAGCCGAATGGATAATCGAGAGGGGGTGGAGCGGTAAACAGATTGGTTCCAGGACACTCCGGTGTTCAAGGAAACGAAATTGCCGATGACTTGGCCAACCATGGATCAGCGGTTCCCCCACAGGGGCCAGAGCCTATAATCGGAAACAGTTCCGCAGGAATCATGAATTGAATCAGCGATTATGTAGGCAATCTACATGAAGAGCGATGGTCCGGTCTAGAACGCTGCAGAACTGCAAAGTGTTTTGTGACAAGTCTGTCAAACTTTCTAGTAAAACTTGGATAGAAAGACGTTCGGTTGATGGTCGGTATCATTACAGGACACAGCCCATGGGGTCAGCATATGATCACCATTGGAATAATTGAGAACCCAATGTGTCTGTTGTGCTTGGATGAGGCGGATAGCACTTAGCACTTTCTCTGTGAGTGGCCGGCCTTCGTGAGAATGAGTAATATACGTTCTCTAAAACTGGAGGATATTTACAGATTTTCCAAAGAATCTGGAAAACTCTCACAGGACTAACTATCTCTATCTGTGTCTCTATTCTTTCCTATCTCTTTCTCTGATACTTTTCTCCTTCCCTCCTTGACTATCTACCCTCTTTTCAGAGCTATAAATACAATGGGCTTTTTAGCCTGAGTATTTTAGGAGCCACCAAATCTCCTTGGCTCGACCTTTTGAAATTTCAAATATCTCAACCAAAGTATATAAATAGATTGAAATAAATTTCGCTTATTGTTTCAGGTCTTACACTTCAACAGAAATTCAGCCAGCCATGAATTAGTGTAAAAAAAGCCTAATTCAAAGAATAGCTCCACCTCCGCTACTTTGCATAAAAGTGACAAGAAAAAAATTGATTTTAAATTATTTTTTTTCAATTGTGATATTTAAACTGTATCAATGGTATGGAGATAAAATATTCTTTACTGTGATAACAGCAACAATACAAATTAATTCACATGCAGGAGCAACATTGGATTTTTAAATGTTTTCTATGAAAATTGATATCTACTTTTGTAACTCGTTGCAGATCTTCAGCTGTTAATTTAATAATTTTATTAAGCTAAAAATTATCTTCAGAGAAAAGAGAGTTAGTGATTGCAGTAAAGATGAATAAATAAGAAAAGATGAATACTGTTTAACTATTTAGTAAAGTTTTTTTTCTAACCTTTGACGTTTCAACAAGCGGCAACTGATTCCACAGTCGTTGATTGTTAATTGTTTTAAACCTTAGATCTTAGATACTCGTACAATTGGTTACATCAGTCGTTTATACATACCTAGAAGAAAATGAGAAAGAAAAAAAATAAAAAAATAATTATTTAAATAAATTATGTTAAGTTTCAATAAAATCTATGTAAACATATTTGGTTCCCGATATTCATGAACAATAGAAATAAGAATATGGTTTATTTTAATTTAATTAATTTATTTGATTTTAGCTTCTTTTTCTTTGATATTTATTTCACTATATATTATTGACGTGATAACGTCTTATAATTCGATTTAACAGGCTGCACGCACGAAAAAATGTGTCGTTACCTTGCTCATTAGTGTTACCTTACTCATTAGTGTTACCTTGCTCATATGTCGTTACCTTGCTCATTGCCGTTACCTTGCTCATTTGTCGTTACCTTGCTCATTGCATTGAATGAACTGCAAGCGAAAGCGCGGAACGTACGACAAAGCAAACGAAGGGCAACGTTCGACATCTTGCTCTCTCCTACTTAAGTGAGCGTATATACATATGTATGTATATGCGCATATGTACATATATAAATGCATGTATTTGTATTTGCATATGCCTTCTTATTGATTATTATTGATTTGATTCACTTGAAGAATTTAAAATAAAACCAAGTTTGTTAATAATACCTGTTGTTTTAATGTTATTATTATTAATTTTTTTTATTATATATGAAGGAAAAAATGTATGGTAATATTTACCATATACCTTATAAGATATGTTGTCTATACAAATATTATAAAGAGGAAAACTTTGTTTGTTTGTAATGAATAGGCTCAAAAACTACTGGACCGATTTTAAAAATTCTTTCACCATTCGAAAGCTACATCATCCACGAGTAACATGGATTATATTTTATTTTGAAAATAGGGCTCGAGATATAGATCAAAACGTGGACCCGGGTAACCTTCAGAAGTGTATGTACAATATGGGTATCAAATGGAAGCTGTTGATGAATGCTTTAGTCCAGAGTATTTTTCATGCCGCTCCGTGACTAGGGTCTCGAGATAGAATGTGTTTGTACAATATGAATATCAAATTGAAGCTGTTGGTGAATGCTTTAGTACAGAGTATTTTTCATGCTGCTCCGTGACTGGGGTCTCGAGGTATAGGTCAAAACGTGGACCCGGGTAACCTTTGGTTGTGTATGTACAATATGGGTATCAAATGAAAGCTGTTGATAAGTGCTTTAATACGGGGTAATTTTCATACCCATTGATGACTAGGGTCTGGAAATATATGCGTCGTTATCTTGCTCATGCGTCGTTACCTTGTTTGAACAGCATGTTATGTTATGTTATGTTATGTTATGTTATGTTATGTTATGTTATGTTATGTTATGTTATGTTATGTTATGTTATGTTATGTTATGTTAAAGTATATTATGTTATGTTAATGTTAACTCATTCTCTATATCCATACAAAATATCTATCAAACAAATAAAATTAAAATTTTCTTTTGAAAAATGCAACCATTCAATCAGTATTTTCTTATAACGTTATCACGTTAAACTATCGTCAGTAAACCGACTTTACAGACAACCTCTTTTTTTTTTATTAAACTTTTTTTAAATTTATTTTATTTCATTTAATACTTTTTATTTTAATTTAATTTATTTAATTTTAATTTATTTTGTGTCAATTTAATTTTCAAAAAAATTTCAAATAGTTCAATGAGCACAGTTGTTTTGTTTTAATTTATTTTATTTTAATTTAATTTATCGTGCTTTAGTTTATTTTACCTTAATCCTTTTTATTTTTATTTAATTAATTTATTTTATTTAAATTTTTTATTTTATTTAAATTTTCATATTTTCATTAAATTCACCTCACCGCATCTTATTTTATTTTATTTTATTTTATTTTTATCTAACTTAATTTTTTAATAAGTTTATTTTTCATTTCATTTTAGTATGCTTTATTTTACTTGGCTTAATTTAGTTTTATTTTAATTTATTTTATTGTACTTTATTTTACCTTAATTTATAAATAAATTCATTATTAATTAATAAAATTTTACCTTAATTTGTATAAAATTTTATCTTAATTTATTTTATTTAAATTAACTTATTTCATTTACTTTAGTTTATTTAATTTTTTTTAGTAAGTTATTTTACTTTTTTTAATTTTGTTCTGTTTTAACATTATTTAATTTTAATTTAATTTACTAAATTTTTTTAACTTAGTTTATTTAATTTATTTTATGTTAATTCAATATGTATTTTTTACTTTAATTTAATTTACCATAATTTTTTCTATTTTTTAATTTTAATTTAATTTAATTAATTTCAGTTTATTTTATTTTATTTCATTTCATTTGATTTTATTTTGATTCAATTTAATTTTAAGTTAAATTAATTTTAATTTAATTTTTTTTGAGTAACTTTATTTTGGCTTATGTGAATTTAATTTACTTTAACTTTTCCTATTGTTTTAATTTAATTTAATTTAATTCACTTCTTTTTAATCTGGTTTACTTTATTTTATTTTATTTTACTTTATTTGACTTTATTTCATTTCTGTTTTGCTCAATCTAGTTTTAATTTATTTATTTTACTTTACTTCTCTTTATTTTAATACATTCTATTTTTCTTTAATTTATATTACTTTATTTTATTCTATATTTTAGTTTAATGTACTATAATCTATTTTGTTAAATTTTTTCAATTTATTTTCTTCGCAAGTAGCTCAAGAAGCACTAATTGTTACCGTGATAGCGGTAAATATGCACACACACATTCATATATATTTATGAAAGAAAAAATAAAATAAAATTCTCATTTCAAAAGACTTAAGCCACAAACTTGTCCGCACCCAAAATCGCTTATCCACTTGAAATTAGTACGAACAAAATGCCGCAACTGTAGGTTTTTTTTACACTTACATACGTGCACACATATTTTTCCACCTCTTACAACATTTTTATTTACTTAACTTGTTACACAAATTCTAACTTTGTTGACTTCCTCTTGCCGCTAAAATTTATATTTTCCGCAAACTTTGAAAAACGTCAACACCCAAACCAGTCAAAGAAGCAAAAAAAGGCCTCTCAAGCATTTATTTTTTGGCGCAAAAGCCATACAAAAACAAAACTTGCACAAGTCAAAGCATAATAATACCATCGAAAGCGCAAACAATAATAACAACAACAGTAACAACAAGTATGTAATCGTATTAGCATGCGTTGGAAAAGAAGTCGTGCAGTCGCTTGTTTGGCATTTTGCATGCAAACAGCTCCAATTTCCACAATATTGAAATACAATTCCAAGTGAGTAGTGAAGCAGTGGTAGGTGCTGTAGCAGCTCGACTTGAGCAATATGCTGTAGCATAAAGGCAATAATAACAACCAACAACAGCTGGCAAGCAAACAAACACTGACAGAAGTGGCAACAGTAAGATCAGCACCAGTATCAGCAACAACAACAACAATAGCGCCTTTGTTCAAAAGCATTTGGAGGGGGTGAAAAAACAGCAAGCGATCTATTACTTAATAATACGAGACTGAACGTGAGCAAGAGTGCGCGCGCGCCCTAATGGAACTTTGGAGTTTCGAAAAGAAATACAGATACATATATAGCTCATAAGCAGGCATACATATGTAAAGGGTGTTTCTTGGAGCACGATGAGGAAATAAAAATGACTAAAACGAGAGGTGCCAGGGAGTGCAAAGAGGAATGCAATTATGATGATTTAAAAGGCGACTTTTTTCATGACGTTGAAGAGTATTCTTTATTCTTTCAAACAGACCACCAACCCAACAAAAACAGCCGAAAACGTGTCAATAATAGCTGCCACTCCCGATGACAACCTCAAAGAAAGAAAATTTGTTTAAATGACTCACAGATTGTATGATACAGGGGCTACCAAAGGGCAATAGCTATTGAAATGCATTCTTCAAAATACCGTTTGTTATACGGGTAGTTGAGGCAATGGTAGTTGAGAAGAGTGAAGAAAAGTTTTTGAAAAGAAAGAAAATTTTATAAATAAAAACAACAAAAAATTCAGTCACCTTTTTACTGTTCACATAACTTTTTTCAAAATTTCTCTACAACACCAGGTTTCACTAAAAACGCCTTACCAGATCCTAAGGGTGCGGCCAGAGTGAACGCTGATGCCGAGCCGAGCCGAGCCGAGCTTATTGACGCTTATTTTTATGCGAGAAGAAAATTTGTATATAACACAGTGAATGCGAGAATCAGCGCTGAAATTCTGTTTATTCCATGTATTTTGCTCTTATGTCATTTAGTTTTGTTGTTCATTTGTGTTTATAAAATTGCTGTACACGGTAATGGATTCATCTGATGAAGAGTATTTTGCTTCTCCGAGTGTGATTAATGCAATTATTAACACAAAAGAGTTTGGAAAACATCCAATTACACTAAAAAGGAATGAATTTGGTGAATTTCATCATTTATATTATGATTTAAGAAAATAACCATTAAAAACACAACTGCACTCTAAAAAGTAAACATCAACAATCCAAAAAAGCGAGCAAAACGCTTTGAAACTGTTTTCTCGCACTCATCGGCTTTGCTCTCGGCTCTTGTCGGCGCTCACTGTGTTATACACAAGCTTATTTGTATTGACTTGTATGTAACCAGTTTTATCGCACTGACAATCTTTATCGCACTGACAATCTCGGCTCGGCTTTCAGCGTTCACTCTGGCCGCACCC
>JAYXIM010018579.1:0-36877 GCA_037575425.1 Anastrepha fraterculus
AGAAATCCCTTAACCATTGAGACGCGACCAGAGGGACCTCTTGACTTTGCACAGCGCCCACTGAGCTGATTCGAGGTCAACAGGGGTTGTCAATCCCCTCTTTGCATAGGAAACCTCAGCAAGGGTACTCAGCTTAGCCACCATATTCGTCATACAACTCCCTGATAGACCACTGTAATCTGAAACCCATACAGGATCTGTAGCGGCGCATTGGGATTCGGCCCAAGGGGATATCAGGCTTTCGGTTCGAAGATACAGCAGCAATCTGGAAGTATAAATTTAAGTTTAATGAGAAATTTGTGCAACAAACTTTCCGTAGTAACACTACAAGATTTCGTAAATACGCGTGGCTTAAACCAAACCCCTAGTCGGTGTCTCTTAATCTGATCACGGTACGTGCAGCAGCATCTGCTGTAATGTCTACGGTTACAACATTTCACATAGTTCCACACTGTTTTCAATAAATGCAGCTGATTTCAACGTGATCTCCTCCAAGGAACTCTTTCCTTTGTGGAATTTCTATTCACTTGATATTTTCTATATTTATTCTATTTAGATTAGATTGTAATAGATTCACTGTGAGGTTTGCACTTCGACCTCATGGCCTTTTTGTTCTCTACTCATCACAGTATATCATCCAGACCCAGTTCCCTTATTAAACCCAGGATGGAGCGGAGTTGGATTGAGCGTATGTGGCTTTCTTCTGGCTGCAATTGGCCGAGATGCCTCAACCTTCTCCGCGCTATTGCACTGCATTCCAGGAGAATGTGCATGGGAGTATGTTGGGATTGGTCACAGAAACGACAAGGGTTTGTAGACCACATTCCAATCAGGTGCAGATGACTTCGCAGCCCGCACTGACTTGTATGAATGCCCGAGAGCAATCTCAGTTTATCCTTAGGGAGGGTTCTGAGTTTTTTAAACCACTTTTGGTTGTACGCGCCCAGTAGGGATTTCGATTGGTGTAGCCGCATAGTTTGGTGCCAACAAACCTCCCTTAGTCTTAGCTCTTCATTCCTAAGCGTCTCCTTAATGGTGTGTTGTCCCATAGCAAGGAAGAGCTCGGGTCCTATTAAAGGTAAGGCCGCAGCCTCTCTCGCTAATGCGTCCGCTATTTCATTACCAGTGTACCCCTGTGCCCTGGGACCCAAATTAGCCGGATGCAATTGTGCTTTCCTAGTAGACTAAGTTTCTCGATACTATCAAGGACCAGTGACGATTTGATCTCACAGGACGATAGGACCATGAGTGCTACCTGACTGTCACTCTGAATGGCATTCGCTCATTCCTTCTTTTATTCTATTTATAATATTTATGCAAGAAAATACTATTTCGCGTAGACATCTGTTAGGTAGAGCTCCTCCTATTTGTGGGGTGCGTCTGGTTGAACTTCCACAAATGGAGTGGACTACAGTTTTATACTTGCTCCGAACGGTAGATGCGGTTTTTGTTTATGAAGAGCTTTTTCATGACAGAAATACACTCGAAAGTTTGCCATTGTCTACAAAGAGCCGATCGCTATTAGAAAAATCTTTTCTATCCTTTACTGTTTCATGTCCACATTGGGTTTCGAACCCGGACACTATGGAATGGAAGTCACACAAAATTAGTCATGTTGTTGTTGTTGTTGTAGCAGTATCTTCGCCCTGTCAGTGTAGTGTAGTTACCGGTCGTCTTCGTCTAGCTCATCTAACGGTAGACCCAGGAAACTAGCTGTTTCGACGGGTTGGGTCCAGAGGGAGAGAGGTGATAGATGAGTGGGTTTTATAGGACATGTGAAAAGGTGGTTAGTGTCGTGCGGGGTGCCTTCACATGCCGGACATATGCTTGGTATGTCGGGGTCGATTCTGGATAGGTAGGAGTTTAACCTGCTACAGTATCCAGAACGTAATTGTGCCAAAGTAACGCGGGACTCTCGGGGAAGCTGGAGCTCTTCGTCTGCGATAGGTGGACACAATAGGTGGATTTTTTTTTACAAAATTAGTCATCCTACTGGGAGCTTTTTAATTTTTGAAAATAACGTCGTACGTTAATGAAAATGATTTTTTTATACTCGTATATGTACCAGGTGGCGCAAAATTAATCATCCTGCATGAAGATTTTTAATTTTTGAAAATGGCATATATGTCAATGAGAAAAAAATGTGTTTATTAAAAAAGTTATTCCCAAACAAAATTGGGTGATCAGTTTTGTATATGAAAAACCAAGGGATTCCAGTAGTTTGCAATTTATACGGCGTGGCTTCTTATATTATATGATGTGTGAAATTTGATTGTTTGATGATTAGTGTTTTCTTCAGCTTTCCAAATCGCTTAATTGTTATTTTTTCTTATATATTTAAACCTAATTATAGATCCATTCACCTTAATAACTAGATAATCTATCACAAAAACAAAAAAAAAACACAAATTGTGGTACGTGCCTCCGACAGCTTTTCATTATCTCGCGCCGTGATCACTGACGACCAACGAGCACTAATCACCACATACTTTCTAATCCTCTTTCCAAGACGATCGACACTCCACACTCTGGCTGACACATCTCCTTACTCGCACATAGAATATATTATATGTACATATGTATGTATGTATTTGCTAAACTCTCCGAGTACTCAGTCATAAGCGTAGTTTGTTGTACTTTTTTCCTTACTCTGGCCTAATGTCTACATGATTTTTCTTTATTGCTTATTTATCATTCACACAGCAGTTAGCCAAACGGTCAGCTAGATCAGGCTAAACTGTCAGTCAGTTAGTTCAATGGTGATCGAGTGAAGACCTTAACAAGGTAACCACATAATTGTGTAAAGAGTAAATATGTTTGCTTATACAAACGATTATGTATGTACGTAAGCGTTATACTCGTAGTATTCACTAAACTTGCGTGTGATCTTGTAATCAGTGTGTATTTAAGCCCATTTTTTACACCATTTCTCGACGTGATATCAATTTAATGGTTTTACAAATGAGCGATTGATGAGCATATCATATGACTAGGGCTTTTTTTTTTTTTTTTTTTTTTTTTTTTTTTTTTTTTTTTTTCTTGGGCGTTGTGGTAGCGCGCTACCCTCAAGTGGCCCTTTGAAACCAGGACAAGCCTGTTGTTTCGTCGAAACTCCGCACCCCACGGGACAACTGTCAGGTATTACATCGTGGGGGGGAAGGGCGAGTTAGTCGCCGGTCCTTCGTCGTATTCTCTCGAGGGTCCTTAGTTTTTTCATGGTCTCTGCTATGACATCACATGCTGCCGTCCATTTTTCCTTGCTTTGTAGCATGGATTGCACGAATGTATCTGGGTCGTAGTTTCCTCCAAATATTCGCCGAAGCTTTGATCTATATCCATAAAAACGCTCGCATTCGAAGAATACGTGGTGAACGTCTTCTATCGCGTTTTCGCCACAGTGATCGCAAGTGGGATCCGGTTCATGTTTGAACCGAAAGAGGTATGCTTTGAAGCATCCATGCCCGGTTAAAAATTGCGTCAGGTAGAAATCCACTTCTCCGTGTTTTCTTCCAATCCAGCTTCGCAGGTCTGGAATGCAGCGATGTGTCCAGCGGCCCTTCGTTGTGGTATTCCATTTTTGCTGCCAAGTTTGGGTGCTAGTTTCCCGTGCTACGATGCGCTGCGTTTCACTGTTGGCCAATACTGCAGCTTCGTTTGCCAATATATCTATTGGATACATTCCAGCGATAACCAGCGCTGCCTCTTCTGAAACCGTTTTAAAGGCGGAACAGACTCGAAGCGCACATAAACGATACGCCGCCTTTATTCCGCGTAAATAGGAAGGACGTTGTGTAGCCATGCACCAAACAGGGGCACCGTATAGTACTTGGTTCTTCACCACGCCTGCTAGGAGTTGGCGCCGTCGTTGTTTTGGCCCGCGGGCGTTTAGCATTATTCGCGATAAGGCTGCTACAGTTGCTGATGCTTTTTTGGCCGCATACTCCAGATGAGTTTTGAAAGATAACCTCCTGTCTATAACTATTCCCAGATATTTAACTTCTGGTGCTGTCGTGATGCTGTGATTGCCAACTTGTATCGTTGCCACCTCTACTTTTTTCCGGCTCGATATGAGAACGGACTCCGTTTTTTGCTCGGCGAGTTGAAGGCCGTTTTGCACCAACCATGAGTTAACGGTCGCTATGGTCCGATTTGCTTTTTCGCAGATGTCGCTCAGACTCTTCGCCGTAATAACTACTGCGATATCGTCCGCAAAGCCGATAATGTTGGCACCATTGGGTATATTGAGACGCAAAACACCATCATACATGATGTTCCAGAGCAGTGGTCCAAGGACTGAACCTTGAGGGACCCCGCCTGAAACCTTATAGCTCTTCCTGCCTACTGCTGTGTCGTAATCCAGTACGCGGTCTTCGAAGTAGCTTCGTATCATTGCTCGCAGGTAAGAGGATACTCCGATCTCGTCCAGTGCGTCCAGTATTTTGGCCCAGTTTGCGGTGTTGAATGCATTTTTTACATCCAAGGTTACTATCAAGCAGTACTCTTTGGCACCTTCGAGCCATCGGGTACCACTTATTGCCTGTTGTGCAATTTTTTTGGCGGTATTCACAGCGTCAACGGTGGACTTTCCTTTTCTGAAGCCAAACTGATTGTCCGATATTCCCCTGACGGAATCGATCTCGTTCTCGAGGCGGTTGTAAATTATCCTCTCCAGTACTTTACCTGCCGAGTCGAGCAGGCAAATTGGTCTGAAGCTAGATGGTTGCATGGGAGGTTTGCCGGGTTTGGGCAGTAGAACCAGCCTTTGTCGCTTCCATATCGATGGGAACGTTCCCTCCGCGAGGCATATATTAAATAGGCGTACGAAAATCGATGTGGCCTGGGTAAAGGCCAGCTTAAGTACTTGGTTAGGCACCCCGTCTGGGCCAGGAGACTTATTATTTTCGATCCTATTCACTGCTTGAAGGACCTCGTCTGCTGAGATTCTTGGAAAGTGATGTGCGAATGGCTTCGAGGTTGAAGAAACTAACTTCCTTTGTTTGGGGAAAAGTGTGTTTACCACTTCATTTAAGAAAATCGGGCATGTTGGTATGGATTCCTGAGCAGACTTCAGCTTCTTCGTCACCACCTTGTATGCTGTCCCCCAAGGATTGTTTTCAGTATCATCACAGAGCTCAAGGAAGCTTTTACGCTTGCTTTCCTTTATTGCTGTCTTGAGTTGACGTCGCGCCGCTTTATACGTTTCTCTGGCTTCTAGGAAGTTAGGTCTACCTCTTGCCCGTTGGAAGCTTCTTCTAGCCTTAATGCATTCTTTTCTGAAGGAAAGAATGCTCTCGTTCCACCAGTACACAGGAACGTGTTTATTTGTTGTCGTCTTGCGAGACATTGACGCATCGCAGGCTCTACAAATATCGTCCATAATTTTGGTTGCCATGTCGTTCGCGCATCCTGTATACTCGCTTGTTGGCAACATCTCTTTAAATACTCCAGGATCTAAGGTGCCGATTTTCCATCCTCGCTGCTTCAAACTTAATTGTTGATTTTTAAGTTTGCATTCATTTAGATCTATGTCGCATATTATTGCTGAGTGATCACTTTGAGTATAACACTCACTAAGCTTCCATTTAGACCGTCTGCAGATGTTAGCGCTGACGAACGTGATGTCTATTACTGAACCAAAGCCATTTCTGAAGAAGGTATGTTCCGCGCCGCTGTTCAGTAAAACAATATCCAGGCATGCAAATGCTTCGAGGAGTGCTCTGCCCTTTGGTGTAGTACGCTGTGAGCCCCACTCCATAGCCCATGCATTGAAGTCGCCTGCAATAATATATCGCTGTCTTACCATTGCATCCATGGCGATTTTCCCTACTATCTCCTCAAACTCGTCTAAAGGGGTGCTTGGAGGTATGTAGCAGCTATATATAAATATATCTGAGACCTTGCCGCAAACAAAGCCTCTTTCTTTTACTACGCTCTCTAGATGTAAGGGATGTCGTCCGCAGGACCATATTGCAGCCTTTTTGCATGCGTCTTGCGTCCAGTTGGCTGACCTTTCTCTATACGGTTCGCTTAATATGGCTACATCAACCTTGAGTTCTGCAACTGTTTGCGACAAGAGATCTTGTGCGGCTTCACAGTGGTTGAGATTGAGTTGTAGCAATCTCATAACTGTTTTATTTTTTGAAGCGCTTCTTGAAATACCGGGCATTTATTGCCGCCGGTAGCATGATCAGTGCGGTTGTTACGTCTTTTTTCACATAATAGGCACTTTGGGGTGTTTGTGCATGTTTTTGCGACATGCCCTTCTCCTCCGCATTTAAAGCACACTCCTTGGAGATCGGTTCCGCTGGTGCAATTCCTTGATATATGCCCGAATTCTAGGCATTTAAAACAGCGTCTAGGTTGGATTTTCTGACGAATGCGGCATATTACCCACCCAATGCGAATTTTGCCTACTTCCAATAAGTTTTTGGCGGCCTCAGAAGGTAGTGAAACAACTGCCGTTTGTGTACCACCATATGCTTTCCGTATCGAGCGAATCTGCGAAGGCTCTACGTTGAGATTGAGGAGTTGCGAGTTTAGTGCTACGCGAACTTCTTCGGGCGTAGTTACTTCATCAACATCGTGAATCTCGAGAAGTGATTCTTCGGTTAACGATTTAACCTCCGCCTTTCCTGAGAGAGCCAGACCCACCGCTGCTTGTAGTTTCGCCGTGTTCGCGTCAGATGGCTTAGTCAACTGGAACAGTAGATCGCCATTCGCGGTTTTGCGGATTTTTTGAACCAGCCCGTTCATCCCTTTAAGAGAATCCTCGTTTTTGACTGTCTTCAATATCTCCGCGTAAGAACATTCGCCCGTGCTTCTAACAATGATGGCATCGGGACGAGTAGGTTTACTCCTTGTGCGCTGCCGTTTATTTACTGTTATCCACGCTCCCTCCGTTGCCTTTTTCCCCTCCATATTTGCCATAGCTGTCTTTTGTGAGGCATTGACGACGGATTTAGGAACTGCATTATCCTTCCTGGGATGTCCTTGTAATACCTCGCTTGGTGTACGTACCTGGGTCCGCTTTGTTGCTGCTTGCTGCGCAGTTAGGAGAGAAGGAGTCGTCTGCGCATACTTCGTATCTTTCGAACGGGGTTTAGCTTTTCCAATCTCTTCTGCTACCTGATCGTAGGAAGTTGCAATCGCCTTCACCAAATCTCTCAGATTTTGATTTATGGAGCGTTTGCCACTGCTAAAGATATCCTTCAGATCATTTATAAGTTGTCCGAGGCACATGAAAGCATTTTCATTATTTTCTTTTTCACCTGGGGCCGTGATACCTAGAGCGGTCGCGGTATTTAACGAAGTTGAGCGCACCGGAGAATGTGACAAACGCGGTCGTCGCTCAAACGGATTTAGAATGTCCTCTCCGACGTATTCCAAACCGGTTACCGGCGGAGTACTTTCCATTTTTAGGACGCTGGTTCACCCGTTGCTGCGTTCGCAGCGCCACCTTTCGTTTAGCGAAGACACCTACCTTTAGTGTGGGTGATAGTTTGAACACACCCCTCCAAAAAGTGGATCACTGAGTTGCTGAATACTAAACAGCTGTTTAGTGGATCGCGCGCAATTTTTCAAAAGTTTCAAATCGCTTTTAATTTTTTGTTTTTTAGCACTTACGTACTTTGTGTGTCCCAGATAACGTGAACGTTCTTTTGCCAGAACGAAACACTACACTTTCGCACTATTCGCGGATAAAAAACTTCACTAAATTGATCGTTGAGGGTTCTAAAAGCGAGAGCCCTCCGAAACACAACCAAATTTCTCACTCCACACACTTCGTATCCTCTCACTCCACACACTTCGTATCCCCACACACTTCGTATCCTATGACTAGGGCTGCGTACGGGTGTGCGCGTGTACACACATACAAATGTTTATACAAAAGCAATGTGTACATATGGGATTGTGCGTCTGTCTGTCCATACATTATATTACTAAACTACCAGCCGATCTCGACGTCGGAATGCCCGTTCATACTTTCAGAATTCCAATGCTCTCTTAAACTCTTTTTTGCTGGTGATTTAAAGCGTATATATGTTGTTGTTTGTTTTACCGTCTTTTTCGTTGCTTTTGCAACCGACCAACCAACGAACCCACGAACCAATGAACCACGCATGTCAAGTACCGCATCGTTGTAACGAGCATTCAACGTCTGCTGATCGTTTGCGACCTCTTGCAGTCTCACCGCGTGGTATCTTTCGTACCTGTCTCCGTAGTGTGGTGGCACCTTCGACATGTTTTTTGTTGTTATCTTATTGTTTTGTTTTGACTTGGTCCTCCACATGTGGCCCGTGAGGCTCGCGTATTTGTTTTTGGTTTTCGCCTATTTGTCTGTTCGTTTGTCCGCTTGATTTTGCTAAGTTGCATTTATTCGATAAAAATCTGTAGTAAATTTAATCGGTGAGAAATTGATTAAGTCAGACGGCCACTTACACCTTTTGGTCTTACAATGGCACAACTGCTGTTTTATCAAAAGGAAATATGGAAACTAGAGAGCGGAGTTGATTGCCAAGAGGAGTGGACCGATTTAATCGAAGCCTGACCCAGAAGCTTGCGTTTATTTACTAAACGTTGAGGTTTCTAACCGTATCTGCATAAGTACGTATTTGTGCAATGGTTTTGAGACTAAATAACGGCTTTTACTGCCTCGGAAGATCGCAAAAGCTAATGGTATTGTCTATTGATATTCCTGATGATCACCTCAATATGGCTGAAAGACATGTAGACAATCAGAGTGGGCTTGAACAGAAGTCCCCTTTGGTTTGCATGCGCATACTTTCTCCAACAAATATTTCTTCATGTCGCTCGCATCCAATAAACTTAGGTCCTTCGCACACGGCTCGTAACGGACTTTGCACGAGTCAGTAAAATTTGCCAGATGTAAAATTGATCATATCGAATGACGATCCGAAGCGCGGTTGATATTCTGAAAGCCGCCGCATAGCGAGAAAACACTTAGTTGACATAGGAAATTACATAACATAGGCAATAACCTAAATCGATTTAAGGACTATATGGAAATAAATAAGAATAAGTTTACAATCATCCTGGGAATTCTGAAAGTGCATTGTAGATTAAATCATCATCTTACTAAGCTGAGAAGACTCGCATACCTATGGAACTTGCAGGTTCTGATGAAACTGCCAAACATAATAGCATTATAAGGACTATTTCGCTTGCCAACGAGTACGAGACCAAATATGTAGCTCACTGAAATCATGATATGGATCTGACACAGATCTGAGCTTCGCATAATTTCCCAGAACCCTCAGCAGCATTTCAGTCTTGGAACTTGGACTTTTTGGTATCATAAAAAAAAAATATTAATAATAATTGGCGCGTACACTTCTGTTAGGTGTTTGGCCGAGCTCCTCCTCCTATTTATGATGTACGTCTTGATGTTGTGCCACAAATGGAGGAACCTACAGTTTTAAACCGACTCCGAACGGCAGATATTTTCTGCCTTTCCATGGCAGAAATACTTTCGGAGGTTTTGGTATCATATGAAAGTTAAAATTCCAATTAAGAAAATGATATTAAATCTAATAGACCTTAAGTCTTATATGTACATCTCCTTAAATCACATGTAATTTGTACACACCGTTCCACGCTTGGCATATAAAAGTAGTTGTGGTAAAAAATTAAAAAAAAAAAATACATTTTTATACTTAACAAGATGTGCTGCTTCACTCTTAAGGATAATTATGATGAACCTAAAAAAAAGTGCCTCATGAAAAATATTAAAAAAGAAATATATATATTTTTAATATTAAGTAAATCCGCGTTTGAAGATACTAAAACCCCAGGACGGGGAAAATTTATGTAGAGGTGAAAAAAAAATCTCCTAAATTTTCCTCGATTTTTTTTTTTGGCGTATGGCAATTTAAACTCTCTATTACTATGGAAACGTAATATTTACTCTGCCTTTTACCGCCCGCGAAAATATTGCCTTTTGGAAAAGTGCCTACCTGCCTTTTTTCGTATTTGTTTCAGCTTTTCTATATTTACAACAGGCGAAAGCATTTTTTCTGAATGTCATCAGACCTGCATTGCTTGTTCGAATTTCAAAACTGAGATGTCGAATTAAAGAATTTAACCGAAGGTAATAGAACTTTTTTTTCCTAATAGCGGTCGCCCCTCGGCAGACAATAGCAATTTTCCGAGTGTTTTTCTGTTATGAAAAAGCTCCCCATAAAAAGCTACATATTGACGTTCGGAGTCGACTTAAAACCTTAGGTTCCCTCCATTTGTGAAACAACACAAACAATTACAAATAGGATGAGGAGCTCGGCCAAACATCTAACAATTATTTATTTTTATTTATAACCGAAAGTGTTATTTTTGGAAGTTAGAACTGGATTTAGTGGTGCAGGGTGATTTGAAATTCGATGAAATGAAAAACCGACAACAGAAGGGATTTCTCTTCACTCCGTAACGGTTAGACGGATTTCGATGAAATTCGGCACACGGATCGCTTATAACTCTGATTAAAATAATTAAAATAATAAAATTAAATTAAATTAAAATAATAAAAATCCTTTTCGCATGAGCTCTCTAAGCTTGGGCAAGCTTTATTGTTAAAAAAATGTTTTGAAAAATAAACTCAGAACAAAAACAATTTTTTTCATACAAAACAATTTTTGTTTTATTTTGATTACTTTCTTTTTGCACATATTTTGCAACAAAAATGTTTGTTATAATAATTTGTATCAGCTGAAATGATAAAAAGAATCAACACGAAATTCCCGACCTTTTTTTCTTCCTTGTTCACTCCTCCCAGGAGCATAGGTCTGCGGCAAGACTCTTCCATCGTACACGGTTCTGTGCTGTTGGTTTTGCGCCATCTCATGAGATGTCGGCATCTCCAAGTGTTTTTTGGTGGACCGCGACCCCTGCTCCCTTGCAGGTTTCAGTCCAGTGCCATTCTCGTGATGCTATCTGGTGGTTTTCCCAACGTGTGACCTATTCTGCGTTTGATTAGCTTAAGGATGGGTTCCGATCTTTACAGGCGTCAAAATATTTTCTCCGAAAATTTAGTATCACATTTTTACTTCCACTCAGATCACATCAACCCATTTAGACAAATTAAATAGTCGTTAGGGATTTCCTATCTTGACATCATATCCGCTCATACCAACAAATCGACATAAACATAAATTTCACGCATTTTGTCATGGCGATTACGAGTATTGTGACAGTCACTTGCGATCATAATAAAACGAGGCGCCAACGTTAGAAAAAAAAACAACATTTTCAACATTTCCTAACCATGCGGACATATGTATACATAAGTGTTAAAAAATTACAATACCATAAAATTTACATAATAGTGGATCGGGTTACCATGAAGAAAATATTCAATGAGCACAACAGGAACCAAAACCAAAATAAAAAGAAGTACTCGTACAGAGAAAACAAGAAAAACCAAATAATCTAACAGGCAATTCTACAGTCTATAAAATTGTTAAGGTAAGAAATAAAATTTCGATATAAATTCTATTTGGTACTCTTATAAAAAAAGTGTATGCGCGCACACGAAAATTTTATTTAAACACAAATCAAATCAAACAAATGCCTTACCAAAACAAAAACAAAACAAAAAACGAAAAAAAACAGAATTCAGAGAAAAGCCTACAAGTCAACGCTGGAGTAGAGAACATATTGATGAAGACGATTAAAATCTAACAAAGAAAAAGAGAAGGCAAAATCATGACGATCAACACAACGTAAGGAGCAAAACAAACCGCTGAAGATATTACATGAAAAGATATAATGAAAAAAATGTCTCCATAAACCACCCAGTTGTTGTAGCGAAGAGCAAGTAATAAAAGTGCGGTCAGGTGAAATTGTCAACCACAAATTGGAAACAGTTGGAGGATCGTTATGAGCTGTGATTACGATCAACACCGTCGATCAAATGATTACACAACACCGATAGTGCCACATACCCACATACGCGCTGGCTGGAATAAGCGCAGAAGGTGAGTATTTTTAATAAATTTTTAATTGTGTATTCATGCAAACATACTTACACACATACTATACATATAACGCGCTTGTGAGACGCTGTTAGAAGAGGCGCGTTTCGGAGCCAATCCATGGGTATAGTGCAAGACATGGAATAAAAAGAAAATAAATATATTGTTGTAAGTATTGTACTAAATATGTAGGTATGACCACGCGCTCTAAGAAAATCACCTGCTGTGCACGACGCGGGGTCAGCAGTCACTCCGCATGTTTCGTATGTATGATATGTACAGTGCCACCCAGCAGAAAAGGTTCAGCAGAATATTCAATTGCAAATTGGTGATAATATACCAATTTGAGGCGGTTTTTGAAAATGCAGTTCGGAAGCCAATGCAGTCATCAATAAAAAAATACCAATGGTTAAATATTTTTTGCTGCTTTTTTTTAAGACTTGAGGATAATTAAAGCGTTCATTGGAATAGGTTTAGTGCAATTAATTTTTGCTTAAGATTGCTCAACAATGAAAACACAACTGTTGCATTCAAATAAAGCCAATATTACGCCTTAGCACTTCGAAAAGTCGATCAGAAATATGGGGTTGTTCGGAAAGTAATTTCGTTTTTTCCCAAAATAGGATTTGATTGTATTTTTTCACAGCTAACTTCACACTTCAGTCGCATTGTCATTATATGTTTTGATAGCTAATATAGCAAGGCTTGTGTGTGAATAAATTCAGTTGATTTTAAGCAGTAGTTTTTGGTCGGTGCCCTTTTAAATACGGAGAGTAATAAGCAGCATTTTCATCATATTTTACTTTTTTATTATAGTAAAGGTAAAAATGCTGTTCAAGCCAGAAAGAAATTAACCGATGTGTATGGAGAAGAGGTGTTGACAATACGCCAGTGCCAGAACTGGTTTGCAAAATTTCGATCCGGCAGTTTTGATGTCGAAGATGCACCACGTTCTGGAAGGCCGGCTGAAGCTGATAAAGACGCGAAAAAGGTATTCGTTGATGTAAACCGGCGAATAGCAACACTTGAGAGGTTACATTTTTCGAATTCAACTGTTTATGACTACCTGAAAGACCTGGGTTTAACCTCGAACGACGACATTACTTTCGGAACAACCCAATACAGTCGTAATAGGATTTTAAATAGTTTACGGATACTTTTTAAGGATAGTTTAAGGATAATAGTGGGTCTACTATGAATTGCAGTAATTAAGCTTGTTTTATCTTCGAATTATTTTCCTGATTCATATACAGGGTGGGCCATATAGCGTTTCCTTTTTAACCACCAATTTTTTTGAGAATGGTAACACAAATGATATGTCAAATGTGTTCATAATTTAGTTAAAGCGTGAATTTACTTGAAAAAAATTGGGAAATATTGAAAACCTATTTCCAAAGTGCTAAGTCTTCTTCTTCTTCCGCGGTTACAGTAAATGGCGAGCGTTACCGTGACATGCTCAACGAGTTTTTGTTTCCAAAAATTGAAGAGGATGACATGGACGACATCTGGTTTCAACAGGACGGTGCAACTTGTTACACTGCCAAAGTTACACTCGAACTTTTGGCTACCGTTTTTGAAAACCGAATAATCAGCCGAAATTCCGATATCAATTAGCTGCCTCGCAGCTGTGATTTAAGCCCATTGGACTATTTTTTGTTGGGAGCCGTTAAGGACAAATACTACGCGAACCATCCAGAGACGATTGATGCTTTAAAACACGAAATCGAAGTTGCCATTCATGAAATTGGAGCTTAAACAATCGAAAATATGCTTAAAAATTGGGTTGATCGAATGGCCTACTGTAAAGCCAGTCGTGGCAGTCATTTGAACGATATTATTTTTCATTCATAAATTGACAATGTTCAATCTTCAAAATAAAAGAAAAAGTTTGAAGAAATATTGATTAGTTTTTTTTTTTTACAGCCGATTCAAAAAGGCAATTTTACATGGCCCACCCTATACTTTCCCAGAGCACCAACCCCACGTATTTTCCATTGAGGTCGGGCGAATATGACTGCCAGTATTGCAATGCAATATTTTGTTGCATTATCCAAATTTTAAAAACCCGTGCGATGTGCATAGGTTGTTGGTAATCCAGCAGCAGCAGCAGCCGAATGGGCAGATTCGAATCTCCGTGCATGAAACACCAATTGCTGGAAATGTTGTTTTATTTTTAAACCGGTCGTCCTCGGAAGGCAATGGCAAGCCGCCGAGTGTATTTCTGCCATGAAAAAGCTACTCAAAAACAATAGTTGCCGTTCGGAGTTGGCTTAAAACTATAGGTATCTCCATTTGCGGAGCCACATCAAGTCGTACCCCCAAATAGGAGCAGAAACTCGGCCAAACATCTAACAGAAGTGTATGCGCCAATTATTTCTGGTTTTTTTTTTTAAGTCCAGCGTATTGGCCTAAATAATTTTAAAAACTCTGGAAAAGCCCACTCAAGCGTTACCTTATATGAAAATGCCATCATTTTTGTTGACAGAAATTTCAATTCGATTGTCCCAAAATACGATATAGCGCCTAAACCATTATGCCTTCTTCCCAGCTGTTGTGGCGTCAAGAAAATAGTAGCTATAGCCGTTGGGTCCATCCATGTTTGAACTGCTTCTCATCCGAGAAAGCAACATACTGCCACTGATTTTCCAATAGCCAAGCTGCGATTAAATCTGTTGACGGGGTTATCACTAATTCCATCATTGCTAGCAAATGCTGGGCATCCAAAAATAGTCGGCTTCTTCGATTTCTGTGTCCGCAATTTCTGCGTGCAGGTGGTGTTCCCACGCACTCATTTTCTTGTTCTAATTGTCATTTGTTGGTGAATTGCACTGGCTTTAGAACTGCATTTTCAAAATTTACTTGCGCATTTTCTACTAGACACATCTGCAGTTATAGTTGAAAATCATGCTGAACCTATTCTGCTGGGTGGGACTGTATATGGAATAGAACGACTAGTGTAGACTAGCACGAGTACATATGGAAGACTGCTGCTAAGTTCTACTAGTTAATAAAGCTGGTATGAAACAGCTGGTGTGCAGTATGCGCGCCGATGCGAAGTAGTCAAGTAATGGTAATGAATGCGTCTCGCAAGCGCCTACGTTGCTAGGTTTGGCTGGTGGCGTACGAACACCACCCGCAGCATTTTGAACAACGGTTGATTAAATATTAAAATTTTAAATAGTTTTTAACACCCGTCGAGCGCCACGAGATACGAAGAAGTTTAATATTTCCTTATAACTTTTTTATTTCCTTTTTCTATGTATGCTGCAGCAATGATGATAAATTTTATGAAGCATATGAAGTGTTGTTGTACTGAAAATTGTGTGTGATAAGCAGAAGGTTAAATAAGTATGTATTGTAATAGTTAGTTTGTTAGAGGGCGCCACATGACAGGCGCGAGTTAGTGGTCAAAATAGTCAAACGCATGCATGCATATTAATCATGAATTAAAATCTATCTACCTATATACATATGTATATGTATGTATGTATGGGTATATGCACTGGAGATTTTTGGCAGCTATTTTACGTTACTTCGGAATGAACCGATTTATGGGCTGACATAAATTATTCATCATATAATAAATCAAAAATTAATTAGCAGAAAATGAGAAAAAAAATATAAAAAAGTGCGTGTGGCGTAGTACTCATAACAGAAGTGAAACTTTCAAGGCAGACAAAGAAAGAGGGAGAGGCCCGAGAGAGAATGAGAGAGCGAGAGAAAGCATATATGTATATCTCAATAAATTCACAACATTTGCAGAGAATACAAATAGGCAAAATTTACAAAAAAATTTATTCCATAAATATACATATATATTTAAGTGATAACAATATTTTAGTGTAGCCAATTACAATATTTTTTGCAATTCTTTTTAAATATGTAGTGTGACTTAATTCATTTCTTTTCTTAATAATTCTTCGCAGCTGTTTGTTTTTTTAATTATTTTCCTTTTTTTCTAACTCTTTCTCCATTTTCTTTTCTTGTTATTTGAGTTTTCGCTAAAATAAGTTCCTTTTGCAAACTTAGCACAAGATGGTAAAATTGCGAGTTTCTTCTTCCAACAATAACTTTCAGCCGGCGATGCCATGCTTTAATATTGTTTTGTGTTCTAGGAAACGTTTCTGTTTGCGATGCATTATGGTCATGCACTGACCAAAACTCGGGAGAATATTTGGAATTATTATTATTTATATCAATATAATTTTTATCAAACCAAACTAGTAAATTTTTTACACATTCATCATCGCAGTTATTAAGTAATGTTTGAAAGTAATTCGGTATTTCGCTTGGCGGTACGAAAGCTAAGCTTTTAATCATTCGGACTTGCAGTGCGAATTCCACCGAAGTCCCATATTTTTGAGCCAATCTATACATAAAAAGCACATTTTATTACTTAGTATACATACACAACCATAAAATAGGCTTTAATTACCTCTCCTTCTGAACCTTTCGCCATATTAGTTGTCCAAAATGGAACAAACAGCCGCGTAAATCAGTATTTGGGAAAGATTGCTTAATTGCCGATATGATACCCATTTCGAAATCGCAAATTATACGCTGAGGGCATAAATTTAGTTCATGGTTACCTGCAATCGTCAGCAACTCGTTAAAAACAGCGACATATGACTTCAACGATTTCGGCACGATTTCGCCATGTACTCTGCCATGTATGGAAAAAAGTTGCCTCATAACCCGAGGAACAACATGAAAAGTTCCATCAACAGCCCAGCAGTCACTGCTACTCAGCATTTCCAATGAAGATTTTGTCCCCAATATTATAAAAAATTCGTCATCGACCCACTTTTCTGCTAAGACAAAAAGCTCGCCTTCAAGGACATATAAATTAAGTGGCATATCAATATCGTCTACAGTTTTTGGTTCTTTCAAGTTCCATTTCTTTTTTCTAGTCCGCATTATTTTACTTTGTTGGGCCATTTTAGAAGGTAAAGTATCACGGCTATCGCTCGTAGTTAGCACAATGGTTTCTCGAATTATCTGGCTAGCCGGCAAGTATGTTTTTTAGATAACTCGTTAAGCTTTATATTAGCATCGCGAACAAAACCTTCCACTGCCTCAGGGCTATGGGTATGTACACCGGACCTTTTAATCACACAATGGATACCGTCTTTTAATTCAGTCACCAATCGAGATTTACAGTGACACGCTATTCTTTTGGAACACGACCAATTATATGTCCTTTGTTTTGTTATTCTTTCTAAATAATAGAAATACCCATCAACACCCAACATTTCCTTATTTTTATTTGTTTTCAAAATTCTTATTTCGGACATTTTTATCAATATAATATTAAACCACGCTCTTTCACAAAAAGTCAGCACTTAACAGAAGGTAAACAAACAATATAAGAACCGTTGTAGACAGGTGTGGTGGAATTGTAATTCCTCATTTGTGATAGAAGTTCTCATCTCCAGGTAATATTTGATTGCAAACATATGTACATACCAATGTGTAACTGTTGTCAACTATAATTAATGTAGGTATGTACATATAATATGTACGAATATGTTAAAAACAATGGGGCGCTTATACTCAAATTGTGTAAAAAGTTTTACTAACAAATAACCATACCTAAATTTGACAATGAATATCCCACAATGTTCTGTATTACAAAATTCTGTATTAAAATATAAAAAGTGCGCACTTTTCCAAAATAATTACATTACCTCTTTAACATTGTTAACATTATATTTTAATACAGAATTTTGTAATACAGAATTTTGAAAGCAGAATTTTAGAAAGCAGAATTTTAAAAAAGTAGAATTATAAAAGAGCAGAATTTTAAAAAGCAGAATTTTGTTTTTAGAATTTTGTACATACAGAATTTCTACACCAACCCTTTACATGTTATTAAACCAACCCCATCTTATAACAGATTTAGAATTCTTACAGATACAACCTCATTTCTCAAACAAATAAAATTTTTTTTGGCGAATTCAATCGGCCTCTTCCGCGAGACTGTACTCAAAGATTTCAGCTTTTCAAAGAAATGATCCTCCAAAAATCTGAAGCGCATCGCACAGGAAGTATTAAATGGATTCTGATGCTTCGTTTTCTCTACATTTCCCGTCATAAATCGTTGCATGTTTGGGATTCTGGCGGCCGCATGGCCAATAGCAATGCGCCCTTTGTATCGGCATGAAATTGCGGCCTTTCATGAAATTCCGCCTTTGATAGTTAGAGTTTTGGTTGACCAAAGTGAATGCGAGTTTCTATGTGCGCCTAGATTAGTTCAACCCCTGTTAACTTCCTCCGCTTAATTTTTTAATATTCTTTTTCGTTGGATAAATTCCACCACATTCCGAAAACCTCACTGCTTGATGTGGTTTGCACGCCTTCGTAGTTCCATATTTTTGCAAAGCTGAAGATGAGACTTTACATTAAGGTAAATTTCGAGTCCTTAGATCATTCGTTTCCCCACGTCAATACCACTAGTCCAAGTACTAAATTGAAGTAATTCCAGCAAGCTGATGAAATATGCCACGCAGCACGTGGAACCTCAACTTTATTGGGGCAAACTATGGTTAAGTCTCCATCATCTCAAGAAATGGGTGTGCCAATTGGCGAGATAGGTTATGTAAATTGACTCCTTTGAACTATTTTTTTTTTGGAAGGAAGTGAAGGCAGTGGTTTATGCTGGTAAATCGGCACTGATGAATTAGAGGCAGTGTTGCCACCCTCCAGAAATCCAAGCGCAACAGATTTGATAACAAATAACACGAAAAACGCGTTTTAGAAACAAAAATTTAATTGTTTTCCTAAAAAAAATAGAAAAAAAAAAAACAGAAAAAAAACAATCAAAGCAAAAAACCTTAAAATAAAATTAAATGATAACAAATAATAATGAAATAAGATTTACTTACAAGCACAAATCTGCTGATTTTTACCAAAACCACCTGTCTGAATTCACCAGGTTTGGTTTTTTTAATTTTTTTTTTAATAAATAAATAAATTTATAAATTTTGGGAAGTATTAAACTAAGAGGGGGGATGTTGAAAAATTTAAATATTCCATTAAAATACTACATTTTGGAGGTCTACAGACATATCCAAGGTGGCGCAAAATTAATCATACATTTTGTTTTTTGCCATAACTTTTTACAAAATAAAAGCAATAAAAACATTTTGAGTGATGGACATCTTTATTTTGCCCTTTACGCGGTCTGTCTGTTTGTATACTACAGCTGTCTAGTTCACAAGCGTCAAATGTGATTGACGTACATACGATGCCATCTGCAAAAGTTATAAATCTTCCGATAGGGTGATTATTTTTGCGCCAGACAGTTAGTACTATTTCGGAAAAAAAATTTTTTGTCCAAAAGTCTAGAAAATCTTGTCCAGGGAAATGAATGTATCGATCAGATCCATGTCGAGACTAATTATAGATGAGCCCCACATGAAAGACTTCCATCGCTCAACTATTCAGCTTTTGACAACGCGTTTGAAGGAAATGAGACTCGACAGATGCAAGCAGCTTATTTTCACAGATAAGTAAATTTTCACTGCTGAAGAAGTTTTTAATAAGCAAAACGACAAAATCTATGCTAAAACTTCTAAAGACATAAAACATGTTGTTCCAAGGGTTCAGCGTGGCCACCATTCAGCCTCCGTAATGGTTTGGTGGGCAGTGTCTTTTAAAGGCGTTACATCTCTTCATTTCTGCGAAAAAGTTAAAGCAGTACTCTCTTCAATGGAGAGCGTTGAATTTTTCAGCAAGATTCATTCCGTTTCAGACCATAAGGCAAGAACCACCCAGCATTGGCTAAAAAACTATATTCCTGGGTTCATAGCCGCAGAAGATTGGTCTTCTGGCAGTCCAGATCTGAAACCATTGGGTTATAGTTTGTGGCCAGAAATGGAGAACATGACCTGTCGAAGACCTCACCGAAATTGAGAGAGTCTCAAATACTCTTTGGCTTTCGCAGCGACGTCAATATCCATGGGAACCGTGCGTGCTGCAATAGCTGAATGGCCTAATCGTTTGAAGGCTTGTGTAAAGCAAATGGCGACCATTTCGAATGAAAATTTATTTGTTTTTAATATTTCTATGATTGACTAAAACTAACTTCATTAAAAAAGTATTATAATTTCATGTCTATAACGGACTTAACTTGTAACAGAACTTATGGCAGGACTAAGTATATAATATGTAAAATATTTTTTTAAATATAATTTAATATTTTTATTTTATTCCTTATTTAATTTAAATTATCTTACTTCTACTATTTAATATAATTTTATTTTATTTTCTTTTGTTTGACTTTATTTTTTTTTTTTTTTTTCATTATTTTAAATGTTGGCTTGCCACCTACAATATTCGCAGCTTCCTGTGTATTTCACCGCTCGCCAACGCAAACTTGAAATTTGAACTGCTTCAGCTGCTAATGCAATTTGTACTTCTATGGATGTATGCACGTATGCATGTATGTGCCTTTATTCCATACCACTGTATGTATTTTTATTATTGTTGCTGTTTCGCGTTTTTTTTCTGCTAGCCAAGTCTCGGTATTCATAAAGCTTGTTGCATATTGGCTGTTGGTCGGAAAGGCATCAGTGCAAACCCCACTTCAAACCAAGTGTATCAAATTATAGGGTAGAGACTTTCCGTCCGTTTGAGGGCATGCGAATGCATTTCTGCCATAAAAAAGTTTCTAATGAAAAATATTTTGCAAAAAAATATGCGCCCTGCTATCTACGAATATTTGTAGGCGGCCTAAACCTGCCTAACTACATTATCATTATAAATTTTGCCTTTAATTTAAAACTGCGCCATTGCCATTTATTCCGTGCGATATTGCGTGGGCGGCATTAAGAAAATTTGCTGAGTTAATTTTAATTCGTTGTAATAAATTCAACGAAATTCAAAAAAGTGTTAAGTATTTACGTACTTAAGCATATAAGAATGTATGCATATAAGTATTACAATGCCTCACAAAAGTATCATATCTTCCGTATGCCACTTGGTAAATTTGTGTCCCGAACTTCGTTACCTACTGAAATCACCGGAAATTGAAATTCATTTTCTTGGCATCGGTGAGTAATCTATTTATCTAAGGTGAATATGAATATTAAGTGTGATATTAAATACTGCTAGTTTTTGGTATGTGTGTGTGCTTTGATACCTCTGCGCAGTACGGGAGATAGCGATCACTGCATTTTCATCGCTGTAATCAGATGTGAATTATCAGATCACGAAATCAGACCTGAGATGTATGGAAACGCAGAAGGGGTTGGCGAATCGATATAGTCAAATAGTGGAAAATGAGAGCAGAGCGCTCCACATTCAGCTCGCCGCGTAAATACCATAGGGGTACTTACACAAATTTCGTTACTTTGACGGTTTGTTAGTTGGCAGTTCGACAAATAAAGGGGTTTCCAATAACAGGTGTTATTTTGAATAGCCCGCTATTTATCGAGATATGATTAAGGATTTTTATGGCCGGAATTGGATGGTATTGATCTGGACAACGTTTATTTTCAACAAGACGGCGCTACGTGCCACACAAGCAACGAAACCATTGATCGGAAAAGTTTCCGGACCGTGGTATCTCTCGAGGAGGTGATCACAATTGGCCACCGAGATCTTGTGACTTAACATCTTGTGACTTTTCCCTTTGGGGCCACGTGAAAGAGAAGGTCTACGTCAACAGGCCAGGGTCGATTCAAGACCTCAAAGATGGATTTCGTAAGGCTATCGAGGACATAGGGCAGCCACTTTGCAATTCGGTTATGGAAAATTTCATGAAAAGGATATTGTCCTGTAAGCGTGGTCGTGGTGATCATTTGCCTGATGTTATTTTCAACTAACGTCATACCTTTCTCTTTATAATGAAATAATAAGCCGAACATTTATATTAAAAAATATCATTTTTCTTTGAATATCAAAATAACACCTCCTATTAGATAACCCTATATTAATGATACAGGGGATGGCGCATATCGCGGTCCCGAGTGAATTTAACCCTTAGAGTACGGAGTAGGGGGACTTTAGGTCTCCCCAGATTAGTTTTTCTTTAATAACTAAAAAAACGCTTTTAACTCTAATTTGAATTATTCTATTTGTATCTTAATTTTTGTTATAATTCTGTTCTGAGGTAGTTGACTATAACTGATCGTTCGATTTGCTATTACTTCATTATAGGTCTCTTTGTCATTAAAATTTATTTTATACTTTTTAGTTCGATTGGCAATAAAAGCGTGTTATTTAGTTTTTTTAAACTATTATTTATTTTCTACTTTTTAGTTCGATTAGCAAAAAAGCGTGTTTTTTAGTTTTTTTTTTTTAACTATTTTTTATTATGAATGAAAATTATTGTTATCATTGCAGTCAGTGAATTAATGATTCGATATATTCGTGTTATATTAATCGGGATGAAGAACTTATTTCGTGGAGGGAGCCTGAGAAACGGCTACCCCACTCCATTGGCCAGTTTTTTTCGATTTTCGTGGTGTGGTGCACTATGAATTCCTTCCACCTGGCCAAACTGTTAATAAGGAATATTATTTGAGCGTTATGCGTCGTTTACGTTAAGCAATTCATCTAAAAAGACCAGAATTATGGGCCAACAACTCTTGGTTTTTGCATCACGATAATGCACCGTCTAACACTGCACTCGTTCTTCGTGACCATTTCGCCAAAAATTCCACGCATATCGTTCCGCAACCATCGTACTCGTTTTCGCCTGATTTGGCTCCGTGTGACTTCTGGCTATTCCCAAAACTCAAGAGATCACTTCGGGGAACGCGTTTCGAGTCGGTTGAGGAGATAAAAGCTGAATCGAAGAAGGTGCTGATGGCTATACCGGAAATGGACTATTTGGCATGTTTCGGGGATTGGAATAATCGTTGGCATAAGTGTATTTCATCGAGTGGGGATTGTTTTGAAGGGGATGAAATTGATTTACAAGAATAAATAAAGATTTTTCATTTTACAACCAAATTCACCTTACTTTCTGCCCACAGGTAAAGAAAGAAAATATTAATCCTGGCAATCCTAATAAGGATAATGGAAAACTTTTATCAAATTATTGCATTGTCATCGGTCCTTCATAGGTGTGCAAAATTCCAAGTCGATCAGATTTTTAGAAGCCAGTGAAAATTAAGCTCAAAGATTCCGTTACATACATACATACATACATACATACATACATACATATATACATACATACAACCCGACCTAATAAAAGTGTGTTAAAAAATCCTCCTTTGATCAAATCCTCATGTCGTTCGAAGGCGACGTAAAACTGCAGGTTCCTCTATTTGTGAAAAAACATCAAGACGCCATTATTTTATGGATTTTGTGTAGTACGTATTTACAGGAATAATTTATTTTGAATATTAACTATTCTACGCTAAAGCTAATAGTCAACTAATCATATTTATACAGCTCTTTTCAACCCTCGCCATTTATACCAAGCGTTGGCACACATTTTTTACAGCCGTGAATGCGCTGGCGACACCATTGCTTTGCGAAAATTAAATCAGAAATTGTAGAAACAAAACAAAACGTAACAAAAATTGACTCTCCGGCTTGTTGGCGTCTAATTTATTATGCGTTGCTTTGACCGGGCACAAGCTCCTGCGGCTAACGGACTTGCGCATCTGCATTGCGCATTCGCTAGCCACTTTAGGAAAAAATTTAATTGAATATTAACACCTTTACGAAATGCAGCCTGATCACGGGTCGGGAGGTGCGCCTGTGTGTGTGGTCGCACTGCCACGCGAATCGATTGGATTAGCTTATTGCAAATTTCACTTCGGCGTGGCATTGCGCCGCTGGCGTTTATGCCAATTGTATTGGTTGAATTTGTCCATTTGCTGATGCGGCTTGTTGCCTGCGTTTATTTACGATAATGATTTATGTCAACGCTTTATTGAATTTTTCACACCAACAAAACACAAACGTTGAAGTGGACTCAAGTGAAGTCAGCAGACATTCGGCAGGCAAGCGGCCACTGCACGGAAGCTCAGGCAGACAGCACAAAAACAGCGCAAAAAACAAATGCTCAAAAATATAAGCAAATGGTTTGATGCAAAAAAAAGTGGCTGTAAATTAAATTTGCAAAATTTATGTATTTGCATTTGAATGGCAACAGACCCGCTGATGTCTTCAACGACTTTGCTGCCGTCGTTTTGTTACCTTTTTTGTTTCGTTTCGTTTCTTGCTTTCATGCAACTTCATGTATTGATACAACAATGACGTTCCTATTGCAAACTTTTATTCTCTTTTATTGCATTTTAGCACAAAAGTTGTATTGTTGTTATTAGTCGCTTGTGTGCCGCTTTGTTCTATCGTGCAATAAAGTCGCATAACTACAATCGTATGAATTGGCTACTGTTAACAGCAACTACTCACGTTGGCTTCCTTCCGTTTTCTAATGAAAATTTTTCACATTATTATTTTTGTTGAGCAAACATAGTTGCATTTTGTGTTTTGTGTTTTGCCAATTGGCAGTTGCCATTAGCCATTTGCTGTTTAGCCATAATTTGAAAACTTTGTCCTTTCTTATCAATTGATGAGATCTAAAATTGCATTTGAAGCGAATTTCCGTAAAATGTGCCGTCATATTCAAAAATGTTATGGCAAATAGTTGTGCAGGTAGCAAATGTGGAGTGGTGTAGGCACTACTGTGTAACAGTAAACTGGAAGACAAATAGTCAGAGAGGTTTCACGAGAGCTCCATTGCCAGCCAAAGTGACTATGGATTTTTCCACGATAATAAATTTGAAACTAAAGACTTTATTGTAAGCGGATTGTATTGAATTTTAAGCTTTGGAAAGCACTAAAACATTTTTTTATTTTCGTTATTTATGGCTTTTTTATATTAAAGATTATTGTATTAGGCTAGGATGTATGTGCAATAGTGGCTGCCCTGGCCGAATGGGTTGCTGCGCGATTACTATTCGGAAATGGCCCAGGTTCGAAACTTCGGGCACGAAGCACCAAAATTTTGGAACCATCTTTTTCTAACATAGGTAGCCCCTCGGCAGGCAATGGCAAACCTCCGAGTGTATTTCTGTCATGAAAATGCGCCACATATACAAAAACCCTATCTGTCATTCGGAGTCGGCTTAAAACTGTAGGTCCCTTCATTTGCGAGACAACAGCAAGACGCTCATAACAAATAGAAGCAGGAGCTCGGCGAAATACCCAATAATGTGTGTAAGCGCCTATAGGGACCGACACTCGAAGTGTAACCAATTAAAAAGGCCATACATTTAGTTTGGAAAATTACTTTTATTAAATTCAAAGTAAAAAATGTGTGAAAATAATACAAAATTAAGAAGCAATTTACTTTGGCCTTGAAACGGTCCAGAAACGAATCGCAGGCTGCACGAATGTGACTTGCGGGTATTTTGGCCCACTAGCAGACCCAGACTTTTTTCAGCTCCTCGGCACTGGTGAATCTTTTAGTTCGGGCCTTGCTCTCCAAAATGGCCCAAAGAGAATAATCCATCGCATTCGCGTCTGCTGAATTTGTGAGCCATTGTGTGGACTTTATGAACTTTGGAACGTTGTTTTTTATCCATTCTTGGTTCACTCGAGCTTTGTGAGACGGTGCCGAGTCCTGTTGAAACGTCCATGGTCTGCTACTGAAAATTTTGACTGCCCGCGGCTTCAAAGCAACCTCCATAATACTTTTACGATAATATTTCGCATTTACCTTGACGCCAGGCTCGATGGAAACGTTTGGGGAGCGCCCATCTGCGGTTACAGCGGCTCAAACCATTTCCTGTGGCGGGTGCTGCCTCCTGGAGGCCAATCGATGACGAAATTCTCGTATGAACGATTGGACAAATAAACTCTATCGTTTTGGAAGTTAATGAATTGCTCAATTGGAAAAATTTCCTCGTCAGAAAACACAATGTTCGGAAATTGACCACCTTCGGCCAAGCGAAGCAACTCCTTCGCTCTCTGAAGACTGACTTATGGCTGCTTTGGCGTGAGATCATGCGCCTTTTGCATCTTGTAAGACTTGACTTTGAGATCATTTTTCAGTATGCGGCGGATGCTACGGCCAGATATTTTCAGTTCTTTCGCCATTTTATTGGCACTTCGTCGGATGACGGGGATTTCGCACAAGTCGCTTCTTCACTTTTTCAACCATTTCATGTGACGTTGCAGCCTTTTGATGACCACCTCTATGACGTTTCGCGATGCTACCTTTATCACTGTAAGGAGTAATGGTGCGATAAACAAAAACTTTAGCTAGTAGTCCGGTGTAACGACCGAAATTTCGACATTTTTTCATGAATCTTTTTTAAAAAGAAAATAAAATGCGATCGTTTTAAAGTTTTTACATGTTTTTGTTGGTGTTTTGAAGTATATAAAAAAAAATGCTAAAGTTAATTTTATATTAATTTGTTTAAAATTACTGGCGTCAAAGTGGAGTCCTTAAAAAAAAGATGAGTTGGTTCGGGGAAACACACAGCCTTCCAAAGTCATCTGAAATAAAAAATTCAAAGAGATTATTATTCTGTAGAACTAAATATACATAAAAATAAAAAAACAAAAACCCGAACCTAAAATATACATAAAAATAAAAAAACAAAAAGAAAATGGCGGACTTGTGAAAAAAGTTCTCAAAATCTCAATTTTTTTCTTCATAAATTGTTTAAATTAAATAGTTTATTATTAAAAAAATTAAATGTTTTAAAGGTCCGGGATCCAGATATGTGTGTCTAGAATAACGGGTTAAATTTTTATATTTATATCGGTTGAATAGTTTTGAGTCAGTGATTCCCCGAAATTTCGAAAACATGGTTTTGAGAAAAACGCGCTTAAATTTTCGACAACAGCTGCTGCTGGCGTGTCACACGCTTTCATACACACTACAGCGCGCTCCCTTATTTTAGCTATAACTTTAAAAATAATTAAAACTTCTGTCTGAAATTTTTATAGTAAATTTTTAAGAAGTTTTTCTTCCGAAAAATGTAAAAAAAAATTCGATTTTTTGAACCCGTCCCACCAGGCTACTACCTTTATTTACTTTAATGTGCTCGAGCTCACGAACAATCGCTGTTGTGATTTTCCAGCCAAATATAATGTAAGCACACTATTACGTTTGAAATCCACTTCTGATTTTCTTTTTTCGCGTTTACTCTCGACAAAATGCTTCCGCCCGCTTGTAAACAATATTCTGGACTGTTATTTAGACAACTAACACAGAGCCGATGCCCATGCATTAGCTGCGCGAGCGGTCTGAAGTTGGTTACACTTCGGCTGCCGGACCCTGCATATATACATTTAGAGACAACGAAGAGAACTATGGATTCTTAAATAGGGCATGACAAACGCTATAGTGGACCATATGGGCATGCGCCAGTACTAATAGGGGGGCGTCCATAAATTACGTGAGATGTTTAAGGGGGGAGGGGGTCGAGTCGAGTCAAATCTCATCTAATCTTACGTTGGAGAGAGGGGGGTCTCGGCAAATATCACGCAATTTTTTTTCTGATTGAAACAAAAAAATTGTACATGCTTAAGATTTAATCTCAAGCGTAATCGTAGTATGATTAAGATCATGCACTAATTCGTTCGAAAGAAAATAATTTCATTCATACTTCGACGGTATACATTACTACTGTCAAACCACCATATTTGTTTTATACCAAATAGCTCAATTTAATCTGAATTTGCGGTACAGTGTAGCCCGTCGGTTGTTTTCGCGCCACTATGAGCCGAACGCCTTATCACTCAGGTTGACGTTTGACAATTCCGGACTTTAAAGAACATGACGGAAAATCATTTGCTCCATTTCTAATACGCGAACCGATTCAACCGCTGAATGCCTTCATCAGCACGCCTATTAATCTCTATTGCCCAAGTATACGTGATGATTTAGAGAAAATATGCTGCAGTACATGCGGTATTTACTTCGCATCTATCACAAGAGCTGCAGAGCACAGGAGAGCAGCTCACATTGCGCCAGCTAAGCAAGCGCGTATGTTCCGCAAAGTGCGACCCTCACGGATTGTCACAAGACGAGCTAATGAGTTACTGGGCGCAAGCGTCAACGGCTTAGAGTGGCTAGATTAGGACGAAGTTGAAGGAGCACACGCTTTTACTGAAAATCATATGGACATGTTGGTCCCAATAGTCTCTCTTGAAACCGCGCATGATTCTCCATGGACTGAATTAGAGTAGATATTCTTTTTTTAACCGCAGTAGTTACGATTTAAGTCTTCTATTGTTAAATTTTTATTACACTTATAACTCTCAGCAATATTGATTACTAGTCTTAACTAGTCGTAAATAAAAGCACGAAGCAATTTTTTTTTCTTTTTACAATAACAATCCAACGCGTTTACATAAGAAACCCACATTTTGAAAAATCTCACGTGAGATTGGGGGAGGGGGTTGAATAAAATCTCACGACATCTCACCAGGGGGGGAGGGAGGTTCAGAAAATTGAAAAAAACACCTCACGTAATTTATGGACGCCCCCTAGCGAAAAACAATAAATTAGAGCACCCACCCAGAAACGAAAGGCATATGGACGACGAGACTTATACCAAACATAGATTAATGGTAGGCCAGACAGTTCGGGGAGGTCAACTTCTCTTTTCGCAAATATCTAAACAAAATAAAGAAAACCGAAACCACTACGGAGATGCACCTAATGGCGAAGCAGATCACACATTATTCGAATACGAGATCGCAAATGGAAATTAGATCGCAAAGCGGTCGAAGTTAGTCTAGGTCCCTCAATAGCAGACAACAACTTCAAAAAATGGTAGAGAGCGCATATACTTCGCAACTAATTGGAACGTACATAGAGCGAGTCCCGCGCGCCAAAAACTTGACATGGACAAAGATGCTTAACGGACATGCTGACATTAACCTACCCATCTAATAAGAAAATGAGTCGATAGCCTGATGCTGGCTCCAAAACTGGCCACCCTACATGCAGGGAGAGTAGAAGAAGAAGTGTTTATCAGAACGCCTACTTGGATCTTCTCTATCTTCGATGGAATGCTAACGCAGTTCTGGGGCAGAGGAAACATCTAGAAGGGGAAGAAGAGGGATTGTTTTAGTGGCACACCATTCGACGGTTGCTGTAAGTGCGAAGGCATTTTAAACTCTACCTCACCGCCACAAAAAAAAACAAACACTACTTCCGCTATGAACGGTACGCCAAGTCATACAATGACGCTATGAATCCAACAATTTTTTCAAGTCGACATCCAGCACGTGCCATCCAGTCGGGAAAGTGGACCCTAGAGAACGCAGCCTTAATCACTCAAGAACCGTTTTTTCTTCTTCGTAGTTCGTGCAGCTTCTGCAACATCTTCGCAAGTCGTACACAGCATTTTCGCTATACTCTTATTAGGAAGTGCCCCGCTAGAGCTCCAACGGCATTGGATATACCCTTCACACTCGTTTCTGCTTCCATTTCAACCACCTTTGCTTGAAAATCGGCAAAGTCGCACTTTGATTTCATGTTTCCCTAGCAGTTTTTAAGTGGTATTCCAAAGAATGTTTTTTTCAAAAATAATCTACCTGATCATACTTTGCCTTGCAAGATCATCTGTCATGTTACCCTCCATCTCGCTATAACCTTGGACTCTAGTGAGATTGAGTCATTGAGTGATCAAAGTCATAGTCCAAGGTTACTGAGAGATCGGTGACAGCCCAGCTTAGATTATAATAGAGAGTTGCTCTACAACCCCCATAATCACTAAATTCTCTACCTGAAAAACATAGCAGTTATCTGGCAACCGAAAATATTGGCCTAAGGGTGAGTTGCACGATAAGACGCGATCTTCTACTTGGCCAAACAACTTTGAGCTAATCTTTATAAGTGGCTACTCTATTAGGGGGGCAGTTTTACCTCTACTCTTCTTTTATTACAATTCTTGCACTAAAGTTGCTTCCAGAAAGCGGGATTAGACGATCAGTGCTACTCGATAAAAAACTAACATTTTGTTATGGAACAGTGTTTCTCGACCCGTTTTTCATGATCCGACTGGGATGCTCTCTCAAACAGACACTCTTCGTGGCAGAGTTTGGAATCTAATGAAATAAATTACAAAATTATTTCTTGCGACTTTTGACACTTTCTATTTACGAACCGCTAAAATGTTGCTTTAAAAAAAAAACTATAAACTATATGTAGATTAATTATTTATTGTTGTACTGGATGAGGCCATCTTATTAGAAATAATAGATTTATTGATCTAAAACCATAGATGGGCATTTTGCAGTAGCAGTAAAAATGCAGTAAATATATTTTTTTACTGATTACTGGAAAAAAATTTCATTAACAGTACAATTTTACTGATTACTGCTATTTGTAATGCAGTAAATATATAATGCAGTGTCTAAAACACAAAGTCTAAAGTCAATTAAGTTGTTTTGTGAAAAGTTCAAAGAGATGAATGAAGCCTCAGTGGGCAAGGGCGCTTATGATATGATCCCCAATTGTCCATTGGGTATGACCTCTGTGAATATTAGGAAAGATTGCATTCTTTTAAACGAGTCTCTTATAAGCAGTCGAACTTCTTCAGCTAAAACCACTTACTTCTTCAAATAAAATTGAGGCGGTCCGATGGTCTCACTGACCACTATTTTCGACTTATGATTGTTTGGCAATGTTATTTGTTTCTTCACACCTCTTAGTTATCCCTAAGCTCGTTTTTTGAGACCTCCTTGCCCCCGCGAAATCTGTAGCATTCTTGAAAGGCAATCGAGAAAGTTTTAAATGCATTTCTGCCACGAAAAGATCTTACTTTGATGGCTAACTAAAAATACGCCCTTTGTGGTTCCATTAAACGAAAGGGGCAGAGAAAGAGGTGAGCGGGACATTTGAAGGATAATGAGCAGAAATTTGGTATGGAAAAACGCTGCGTACTGACGATACAATTCCGAAGGCGACGAATAATAAACCCGATAGCTCTTGAGACGTGGTTAAAAAGCAAGAGCCCATATGGCAGTCTAGAGGTAAATTTAAATTTTGGTTCACCTCATCCTCCTCCAGACAGCTAATGCATAAAAGACCCGAAGTTATAAATTCTGATTGGCTTTTAGCAGTTTAGGACACCCACCTTTAGAATGGAGTCTTCGACAGCCTTAGAAGCTTCTTCGAATGTCTTCATTTTCCTCGTGCTCAGAAGAATCCCGCGACCTTGCATATCAGTGTTCTCGCCCAGTGCTCGCAGAGCGGATTCTCTTGAGGTGAGCTCGGTTCCGTCCTCACCTAGTAATCAAGGGATGAACTTAATTTTAAGTTTCATATAAGGCATTTACTCCGCCTTCCGTAATTTCATATATGCGAATTGAATTACTTATAAAATACTCAATTGAATAGATCAGAGACATACGTACCTACTTTCGTGTGGTATGCGAGCAGCAGAAAGAATAAGAAAATGTGTCAGTACATCCTAGAAATAAAATACTACGGAAACTTCCGAAAATGTTTTCAAGTAAAAAGGGAAAGAAGGTGGGAAATTAATTATAAAAATCGATGGAATATTTTAACGAGCTAATAACTGTATTCCAAATAACTCATTTTCCTAAGAATACAATAAGAATTGATTGGAAACATCTTTAATAAGCCCCTCCACAATAACGGTGTTACAATAGCCCACAAATCAAAAGAAAGTAAAAGATAGCACACGAAGTCTTTATGGTAACTTAATTGTACTTTATAAAATAGCAATAATTAGTACTTCTTTCAAAAACCATAGCAAAGTTAGGCTAAGAAATATTTTTGCTACACAGCACAAACCCAATTTGTAACAACACCAAAACGACCACGACGACCCTGCTGACGACGGCGATGACAAACGTCATTTGTTGACATTTAACGAGCTGATCAAATGTGACAGTTTCATTGAAGGCAAAAAAAGGTAAATTTATATGTAGTTTCAGGAGAGCAAGGGCAATGTTTGCGGACCGACGACTGATAGCGGCGATCAACAAACGAGCAACGTTGACTGTTGGGTAGATATACATACATACATATGTACATGCATACCTACACGGATAGAGAAATAAGAAGTTTGTATGTAGCAATGTGTTCATTAGTTCGACGATTGTTTCAAGGGCAGAGTAGCACGATAAAAGAAATAAAAAGAAAAAAAAACGCAGAAAGGTATTGGACGTACAAACAAGGCAAGTGTGTGAGTGAAGTGGAAGCATTAGAAATTAGAGCAAAAATCATTTAAGTGTACTGCCTGCGTTGGAAAGACAAAGGACACGGCGGTCAAATGTGGGATTTGACTGAGACGAAGGATGAAGATGGCAAAGTTGATTAAGTTGCAAGCAGAAGAAGAAGCAATACGCAGCTACGCTAATTGGAGAGGTCTTGGGAACAATGGAAGAGGGGAAGAGGATAGAATTAAATAGGTTTTTTTTTGGCAAAAGGGAAATTTGTTTTTGCAAAAGGATTTTTATTTTGTAAAGGGACATTTTTTTTACAAAACGGAAATTTTGTGTTACAAACGGGAAATTTATTTTTCCAAAAGCAAAACTTTTTTTGCAAAAAGGGACATTTTTTACAAAAGGGAAATTCTTTTTACTAAATGAAAATTTTATTACTGCATTTAAACGTGTAGACCTAACTAAAGATTTTAAATTTTTAATTAATTAAAAAATCTAAAACAAATTTAACAATTTCTTTCTACTCCATAAATTACATAAATTTCGTGAGTGTACATGAGTTAACTTTTAAAATTTTCGCACACAGTGCTGCCAGCTCAATTCGCCATAATTACAGAACAATAAACTATTCGAAGGTGTCGGAAATTATTTTACAATTGCATGTAATTGAATGTAATTATGCGGAGTAGCAGAAGGCGCGAACAAATCGCGAACTAATAATAATGCTGAAGAAGAAAAAAAAGTTAAACGCAAAACAAAGCCATGCCAAACAATCAGCCAACGTGACCACCAACCGACTCATTGAGAATGAAACAATTGGAAGGGTAGTTGCACGACGAAAAACATGCAGACGAGCATCTACATATGTATGTATGTACATATGTGTGTGCATACAAGTCAAACTCCGTTGGTGTTTCAATAAATAATCGTCGGCTCATAAATATTCGGCACATCTGACAACTGAAAATTATCTGCTTCGCTCACGAGCCATTTAAATCAATTTAACACGTTTGGCGTTCCGTTGCGCGGTAAATATGGCTCTTCTCTTCGCCGCACCTATATATGCATATACATACTTACAAGCATACAAATGTATCTCTAGGGACCCACTTAGTGTAAATTCACTCCTTCATTACGTTCGATGGCGTTCGTGTGGCATCACTTTTGCGTTTTGTGCTATTACTTTTTTTGCATTAAAAATTGAAATTTATTGAAAAAATGATGACAAACGAACGAAAATAAGCGCACGAAACATATCCGAGTAACTACATACATATACATACATACATATGTATGTGAACGCAAACTTAATGTCTCCAGGCGTAAAATACGACAACGTATAGATCAATGCAGTTTGAAAAATGGTTGCCAAATCAAAGCGATCGGGCAATCTATCATTTATAAGAAATAAACAAAAAACTTTAACAACCTCAGCGGTGGAACTAGAAAAAAAAAATGAAAATGTGCTCATAATAGCCTCTAAATACTGGTGTAAAAGAAATAAGTTTAGATTAGACTAGATTTGTGAGGAGTTGAAGAAGGTCAAGCACTTAGTCAGGAAACCATTGTACTACACCCGGATAGAATTCAGTAGAAATAATAGAGATAGGAACGATAAAAGGTGGGTGGTAAGACGGATAAATTAGTTTGAGGTCACTCTACAACAAGAAGACTTTATCCATACTCAGTATATCGCAACCCAATATCCTAAGTCTGATTCTAGAAAACGTTGGTCAGCTAGAGAGAAAATGCTCTGCAGTGTCATCATCCTCAAGACAGGATAGGCATATCGGGCTGTCGACGACCCCTTTGGCAGCCATATATGCTGACCAAAGGAGTTGTGCCCTGTGATTACACCCAACAGTACTCTCAGGTCCTTTCTGCTGAGGTCGCTATTTTCCTGTTTGGTTCTTTCACAAAGCACTTGGCGTCCTCTATGGATAGACCTCATGAAGTCGGCAATCCATAGTTGAATCGATGCAGAATTGACACCCAGAAAGGGTTCAGGGCCCAGTGGCATACTTACTTGACAGTCACTACAAATTGCAATACTGTTACCCCGCCACTTTTTCTCAATTATCCAGTATGCCACGTGAAATAAGTTAAATTTAAAAATGTTATCAAGTGTTTTTATGTCTCTTATTCTAAATCTTCTTATATCTGCTTCCTATATTATTGGTGGTTCCAGATTATCCAATCCAAGTGAAATTATTGATCTTTGTGCGGTATTTGAGTCTAAATTCTATTTTCAAAGATATTTTTATAAACGCTGATCAGATTAGAGTCACTTTTTCTAATAGGGGGTTTTCACAGATCACACGAGACTACTGTCAAACTAAATACATAATTTTTTTTTCAATATTTATTAACATTTCATCATGGAAATACTTATGACTGAACAAAGTTTACAAATCGTAAAATTGTATTACGAAAATTGACGATCTGTGAAAAAAGTTCATCGCGTGCCCAAGCCAAATTATAGTGTTGAAGTGATGAAACCCATTTTTGGATCAATAAGCAAAATTGCCGTATTGCATTAAAAACAAACTTTTGGTGCGGCCTATGAGTTGGAGGAATCGTCAGCCCATATTTCTTCAAAGACGAGGCAGGCGCCAATGTAACAGTGAATGCTGAACACTAAGCCCGTGATCTCCACAACATTTGGTTCCAACAAGACGGCGCACACTGGGGATTTAGCGGAAGAAAGTCAAATTTGCAACATACCACCTACGCAATGTTTAATGGTATTTCTAAATTCCAGAATAGAACCAACAATAAAATCAAAAAGAATTACTAAACTCCGACTTACAGTTTTTTTTTATAGATATGTCAAAAGTATAATTTTTTTATAGTATTGAACTAACTAAGAAAAAACTTCAAAGCCCAAGGTGGTTTTTTTTTCCTTTTGCTTGAGCCGACTTCCAATTTTTTATTTTTCATTTAGGGTATGATATTTTTATATATTTTAGCCGGAAGAACAAAGGCTGTGAAGCATTTGATTATCTATTTATAATTAATTATTAATTACAATAATTATTTAAAAAAAAATAGTTTTTAAACATGTTCTTTTCATACACAAATATATACAACTTCGTTAGTAGTAAAAATGTAAATATTTTTTGGGATGTATACTTTTTTCCGCATCTCTGTACAAAAATCCCCAGTGTGTGGCGCTACTTGTCATACAGCCCGTGAAACAATGAATTTACTGCGTCGTCGTTTGGGTTCGCAATTTATCTCTCGTCTTGGACCAGTAGATTGGCTAACAATATGGTGTGATATCACACTTTTGGTCTTATATAATATTTGTGGGGGTATGCAAAGTCTTAATGCTTTGTGGATAAAGTTATTCCCGAGATACCGACCAAAGTCCTTCAGCGAGTCACTCAATTACGGTGCAGTTGCGGCCAACATTTGAAAGGGATTATCTTAAAAGAAAAGTAATGAATGGTTCACCCTTAACCATTTCAAAGTCACTTTCCGTACTTGCTTTTATTCGACATTTTAGTTCGGACTTTGTTGATCCATACTCTCTAAAGCTGTTATATGCCTCTCTTGTGCGTTCGAAGTTGGAATATGCCGTATTATGTTGGCCATATTAGTTGGCTTGTACGTGCCCAGAAATGTATGTAATGCTTTGTGTTCTTTGCATTTCACTGATTCAATTGCAGTCTACTCAGCAGCTCATAATAGCTGAGAAAAACTTGGGGTCACCAAATAAATATACGAGTAGAGCACAAGCTTGAACCGTGGATATCTAGCTTTGACGTTGATGCAGACGTCGATGGCACCCTTTTACCAGATTTAGCGCATTACCTTTCTTTGGATTATCCTAGTGTATCCACATCTTTTCATCTGTCACATTCTTATTTTGGCGTATAAACAGAAATTTGCTGACTAAAACGGCTTTCAATGTTTCTCAGCCTTAACTCGTAAGGTAATCAAGTTCCTGCGTTTGGTATTATTCTTATTAATTTCAATAGATTTGAAATGGTTTACTGTGCGACTGTCAATAACTCAGCAATAAATTATTCTTGCATTTGCCATGGGTCTTCATTGAATAATGCCTCCACTTCCGCCTCTGCAAATTCTGATGTGCTGGGGGTTGGAGCAGCGACCCCAAAAAATACAGTATGCGTGCTTTGGCCTTTTTTTTGGGTGGCTGTGTAATTACACTGATAATACTCTCCGAAAGAATTTTGGACACCACTTTTTTTGACTAAAATTTAACGGGTAAAATAAATGGATACTTTGCTATTAAAAATAAGTGTTAGAGGAAGAGATGCCAGCGTCTTTTTATTAAAAAAAATATTTTTAAGCTCTCGGCCTTCAAGGGCTAAAAAGCTTGGTACAATTAATACTCTTAGAAATCGGTTAATGGCCATACCCACGTTCCATATAACAGTAATTTTAGAAATCAAAAAGAAAACAAAGATATTTCAATAACTGGGGACGAAACATTTTTTTTAAATTGTTGTGAGGGGGGATATTAAAAACAGATAAAAGTTTATACAAGGTGCCGCAAAATTAATCACCCTACCGTAAGATTTATAATTTTTGCAAATGCCGTCGTCCGTCAATCATATTTGACACTTGCGAACTAAGCAGCTGCAGTAAATAAGTAGAAAAGCATAGGAGCGCGTAAAGGTCAAAATAAATGATTCCATCACTTAAAATCGTTTTGTTTAATATTTAGTTAAAAAGTTATTCGAAAACAAAAGAAGGAGGAAGGAGGCTGTTGAGGATATGTGAATTACGAACAATGACTG